>VYXB01004093.1:57062-110044 GCA_013397135.1 Pachyramphus minor | reverse complement strand
AAAAAAGGGGGAACAAAAATCCAAGGAGTTGGTAAAGTCGTGGCTTGTTTTGCTGGCAGCCTTGAGCAGCCCCCTCCTCCCAGTTCCAGCCCCCTGAGGCCGGCCCGGGTGGAGATGGAGCAGGAATTCCCCCCCACTTCAAGCGTGGAGCAGCTGTGAGCTGGTCACAAGCCCCATTGACACCACTGGGGTCAAGCAGAACCTTCCCAGAAAGTGCAAGGTGAGATCTGATTCCACCTCTGCATCCCAGCACTCAACAGCCTCCTCAACACTCCCCCTCAGTGCCTGGGAGCCACATCTGCCCTGTGGGCACCTGCGGAGCCAAATCCTCCTCAGGACATGGCAGGAGGGTTGGGATCAGATGGTCTTTAAGGTCCCTTCCAACCCAAACCATTCCATGAATCTATGACATATGTGACTGCTACCAGGACAGTCTGTCCCTGACATCTCCTCCTCCCCCATCCAACCCCCCAGCATCCATGGTGCACCCAGCAGTGCCCTGTGCTCACCCTCCATAGCTGTGTCTCAATTTCTGCTGGCTGGGAATGTGTTCTGCAAGAGCCACTTGTGTCCTGGAGAATCTTCTCAGGGAGGTCGCACCCTGAACACGGAGCTCTACACAAGTGCCAGGCTCATAGGCAGGACCTGAAGTCCCACTGGACTTCCAGGATGGACTTCTGTCCTTCAACTCACCGAAGTGTTTAAGACATGGAAAAGACAGTCTAGGCTCCACTGTGCTCTTCCTTGTCCCTTTGCTGCACCAGCAGCTTGAGCACCTTGTGTTCCCTGCCTTTCTGACTACAGGAAATGATTCCAGAGGAGTGTTTAGAGTAGGTCACAGCTCCCTGACAGTGTTGACCACACACGTGAGCCAAATGTGCTTCCCCAGCTCCGTGTGGACAACTGCAGGCTCAGATCTGCTTTGGGAGCTCCTGTCAGTGCAGATGTTGCTGCTCATCCAGGTTGGCCCCACATTCAACACAGCAGCCTCTGGAGAATCCTGTGGCCCAGCTCCATTGTGTGTGGAGAAGCTTTCATCTTTAGTGTCTCTGTAGGGACCATTCTTGCATGGAAGAAGGATGCTGAAGGCAGGGACAGACAGTAACCTTGCTGCTCCTGCCTCCAGAGGTTTTCCTCTCCAGGGCTAGAATCCCAAGGATCCCCAGCAGTTATTTACCTATTCCAGCACTGTCCCAGGCTGCCCCATTTCCCAAGCTCTTTCCTCACTCTCAGTTGCTGTGGAGCAGTCAGCAATTCCCATCAGATGTTTGAAAGTGTGTCCTGCAGTCTAGATAGGCATGTCCCTGAGGATCCACCAGTTCTCCCAACTAAAAGCCCAAAAGCGTCAGCCCTGTCCATTTGACAGTGTCCACCCAGACCCTCTGGATTTCCTTGCAGCTCTCCAGTGCTGCGCTGCAGGAATTGTGTCCCAAGGAAACAGCTACTGGAGACCTCTTCTCTTCTCCTTCGAGAATTCCCTCAGGCTGTTGCTGATGGAGATGGATCTTGGACTATGCAGACATTGTCTGGCTGCTGCACTGACTTTGAAGTTCTTATGTTGCCCCTTGGAATCTGTTTTCTGCCCTGAAGATGCTCTTCAGGGTCAGTCATGAACTGTGAGCACTAGTCCCACCTCATGCCTTCTCTCTGCTCCCGGGAAGGGCTTTCTATGGCTGTTGCATGCTTTTGGAATCCATGTGAATGCCTGCCAAGGTTCCCAGCCACTGTCACAGACTTGCTGTTCACCAGTATCCACGTTCTGACCTGAAGCCACAAGCCCCTCTGGTCACCAAGCCACCAGCTCTCAGCAGACCAGCAAGTGCCACAAAGCCCTGAGCCGTGACAAGTGACTCCAGACCTCTTCCAATGCCCTTCTCTGCACCTTCCACTCACTCTGCACCAGGTTTAGTGGCCTGGCCACAGAGTAGGGAGCACTGTGTGTCCTCAGCCAGCCACCACATTGTGAGCTGATGATGTTCTCCTTGCTGCCATCTGGTGACAAGTGGATGAGGGACTGTGTCACATGGATGTGGCCACCTTGGGATCCAAGCTGCATGGATTTTACTGGTTGCAGCTGCCCACAACTAACCCTTGGGCAGCACTACAGCTGCAGGACACTCAAACCCTGCTGCAGAGAGCATTAGGTAAAGCCTTGATGGGGTCACAAAAAGGGGACAGCCACCCCTCCAGCTGCACCTAAGTGTTAGTTTACATCAAAAGATGGTTCCCAGAGAGACAGAGCTGGGAGAGATGCCATCTCGGGGACATTAGAGTGGGTTTGATGGTGATACATTTAATGCAGCACTTTCAGTTCCTGGTGCAGGAAGAACAGGTTCCATTTGCACACGAAGCCCTTGGCTCATCACAACTGGAGGAGGTGGTTCCCTCTCATCCTCTGCAAGGTTGAAGTCCAACCTTTGACCCAACACCACGTTGCCTCCTAGACCACAGCACTCAGTGCCACATCCAGTATCTTCTTAAACACCTGCAGGGACAGTGACTCCACCACCTCCCCAGGCAGCCCAGTCCAGTGTCCGATCACTCCCTCTGTAAATAATTTCTTCCTAATGTCCAACTTAAACCTCCCCTGGTACAGCTTTAGACTGTGCCCTCTTGTCCTGCTGCTGGTTGCCTTGGTCATCCTTGGTGATGCCAAGGAGCCTCAGCCACCAGAGACGTTCAGGAGAGGCTCTTGTGGTCCAGGGAAGCTACTTGATCAATCTCAGTGCCCCAGTCGAGGCAGAGGGCAGTTTATTTGGGATGGTAGAGATGGGGAGTGAGTCCCAGGGTGGCACCTGGATCAATAAATCTGTCTGTGAAGTCCCACCAAGAGCAGGCAGGGAGCTGGTCCAGGGCCACTGAGAGACCCCCTGCAGGGAACCAGCACCCTTGGTCACAAACCATAAACCCTTGGCCACGTCTCTGCACGCAGGAGGAAAGCTCTCCACCTCTTGGCTGGTTCTCCTGGGCTCCAAGGAGCCTCGAGCTTTCAGGGGCAGGTTGGGAGGAGGAAAACATGAGCATATTTTTACAGAAATTGGAGTCTCCCTGCAGCAGCAAATCCCGTAAAGGCAAAACCCAAGTGAAAAGCAACTTCAGCTGTTCTGGCTCTGGCTGTGACGGGCTTGGCCCCAGGCCAGTGAGTTAATTCTGCCTATTAACTAATAGTATAGTATTGTCGGTAAAGATTCATTGCTAAACTTATGTTTTTAAGATATCACTTATCATTTAAACACTTAACTCTTGATCCCCAACATGTACAGGCACCATGTAGCCCTGCAGCCATGCTGCAGATAACCAAAGCCACCGCGGGCTGGGGAGGCTGGGCAGTGTTTAACCCTTTTCCCCCTCTTTGTTTGAATGATAAATTGTCTGAAGTAGCACAATCCAGAGGAGAGCAGGCCCTCCTGCTCAGGGACCGCGTGTTATCACCTACTTAATGTTCCCCAGCTCAGCAGGGATGGAGGAATTGTTCCCAATAGCCGGTTTCTCTAGCCTCTGAGAAGGGTGTGTGAACAGCAAGGAACGCCAGGGATATGTGTGACTGCAGCCTGCCACCACCAACGGGTTCCCTCTGTCCTTCCTTGCCTTTCCCCAGCACCCCGAGTGCTCTGCAGGCTGAGGGAGAAGCAGATCTGGTCCTCTGGGGAGAAGGGTGGGAGCAGGACCCACCACCAGGCTGAGCCCTGGGTGCTGCCCAGCACCTCACAACTCAACATGTCCCATAAAAACAGAACTTTCAGGGATCTCAGACCTCTCCCCCATCAGCCCAGAACAAACCAGCACCTTCACCAGCTCTAACCAGCCACCAGCCAAGCAGGTGCTGGCTGCAGCCCACTGCCCTCCCCACCCGTGGTGAGGTTCCTCTGCACACAGTTAAATCAAGATAAAGCTTTTACATCCCTTTGTGCTCGGTGAGGGCACCTGGCCCCGGATGACTCGTGCTGAAACACGACACTGGACAGCCCACCTCACTCAAACCTGTTTAGCTTGTTGCAGGGACCCGTGGAGGGGGGAACCAGCAGCTCCCTGTCCCCCTCAGCTCTTTCCTCCGGCGTTTCTCAGCTCATCTTTTGCTACCCGAGGGATTCATGTGTGTAGGAACTCTGAGCTACTTGGCACCAGAGGATGGGGAAGGTGAGAGGATGGCACTGGGCAGCTGAGCATCGTCTTGTACTGAGACCCCCAGGAACGAGGCAGAGCCACCGAAAAGCTTCAAGCCAGGATTTAATCTCTTCGGGGGGACCAGGGCGGCCTCAGCGAACACCCAGGATCAAGGAGTGCGAGGTAACACTGTTCCTGTTGCAATGTTTGAAGTCGGAGGGTTTAGCTAAATTAGGAAGGGAAAGTCAACTGGTAGATTGCAGTAATGATTTGGAGAGTTCTCCACTCCGAAAATGAATGAAACTTTTGAATGGTAGCCATGGGAACAAATTAAAGAGAAGAGGTGCTTTTGAAGCGTTTAAAATAGATTTAGATCTGTAGAACGGAGCAGGAAATTTGGGATATTTCGCTCCACAGATAATTTGGACCCGCGTTCAAAATTAAAGGCAGCTTTTGGAAAATAAAGTTTGTGAAAGTGTCTCCTTGGGGACGGCAAAGGTGTCAGGTCTTCTTGAAAAAAGTTGTTTTGGTAAATAAGCAGGACCTTAGAGAGACAGAAAGGGAAAAAAATGATAAAAAGTAGGCAAATTTAAATAAAACATTATATTACATATTTATTTTTAAATAAAACCAAGGATTTCCCGATTTATAGACTCGTATGACCATCAAGGTTGGAAAACACCTCCAAGATTATCGAGTCCAACCTTTGACCAAGTACCAGCACCTTTCCAGAATGTAGAGAAATGAAGAGAAATGTAGAGAAATGAAGAGAAATATAGAGAAATCAAGAATATAAAGTATTACTCTATGTTTTTAAAAAAATATATTAAAAAGAGTATTTAGATATACAGCAAAGAATAGGTGAAACCATCACCAAAATATCCTGTTATATTTATAAACCTAATACAAAACTCTTTACAGCCATGAGGCATGACTGGCAGAAGGTGGGGTTTGTACTCTGGAAGATATTTTCATTTTAATCCTTGATTATAGTCAGAAATAGCAATGTTAGAGAATAAATCTGCCCAGTGGGTAACCTCTGATGAAAAACTGCCAGGCATTACCTACTGACAGGGGTAATGACATAAAAGGATGCTCGATTTAATTGCTGTCATTTGTAAAGGCTTGTAAAAAAAAAAAGGGTGTAACTCAAGCTAGTCAGTGGCAGGGAACCCAAGGCCCAGGAGTCTTCAAGAAAACAGTTTTAAAGTTGTTGAAAGGAAGGTAAAAAAGCTGAACAGTCAAACCCAGGTCTGTGTTTAATACAATAAAATTACAGGGTGGCATCCTCGAAATTGAGAATGCTGGAATGGCATTTAATAGGAAACCAGGGAGAAAACTACCTGCTTTTTGTCAGTGTTGGTGTTAAAAGTAGGAGCTTTGCAAATGCATATGAACACTGTGAAAAAATGCAACATTATGTGTTACACTGAAGGCACTTGAGGGGAAAGTGCTCCCGTGCCCCGAGACAGCAGCGGTTTATGAGGAGGCAAATACAGGATCAGAGGCAACAGCCTGGTGGGAAATTGCTCTTTCCTCCTAAGAGGTGATTGCTGTAGGAATACAGAGCTGAAGGAGGCAACCACCTCTCCTTCCACTGGAGGGAAAAGAGGTTATCAAAGCCAGGCTGGATGGGGCCCTGAGCAAGCTGGTCTAGGGGAAGGTGTCCCTGCTCGCGGCAGAGGGGTAGAACTGGGTGATCTTTAGGGTTCCTTCCAACCCAAACCATTCTATGATTCTATCCATGCCTTTCCAAAGGGAAGCAAGCCACAGGAGATGTGGTGGTGCAGAGAAAGCAAAGCAGTGTGCAGGCACACCCCCCTGCCCCCCCCGAGGTCTGGAGATGAAAGGTCAGGAGTCAGCAGGAACGGGGCTCGTGCTGCATGATTGGCATTTCCCATTTTCCCTTTGGGCCTCGGAATATCCATGTCATTAAGGTCTGGGCTGAAATGTGACTGAACTGGAACAATTCCTGCAGAGTAAGATGGATGGCAAATGCATGCACAGGCTCCTCATGCTGATGTTGACTGGCTTACCATTTTTTTATTGAAAATTCGTCAGAATAATAATCTCTAGCATTGACTTATCATAGAATTATAGAAGGGGTTGGTTTGGAAGGGACCTTAAGCTACATCCAGTTCCAACCCCCTGCCTTGGGCAGGGACACCTTCCACTAGCCCAAGTTGCTCCAAGCCCCGTCCAACCTGACCTTGGACCCCAAGGATGGGGCAGCCACAGCTTCTCTGGGCAACCTGTACCAGGATCTCCCCGCCCTCCCAGGGAAGAATTTCTTCCCAATATCCCATCTAACCCCACCCTCTGGCAGTGGGAAGCCATTCCCCTGGTCCTGTCACTCCAGGCCCTTGTCCATAGTCCCTCTCCAGGTTTCTCCCTAGTCCCCTTTCAGGTACTGTATGGATGCAATAAGGTCTCCCTGGAGCATTCTCTTCTCCAGGCTGAACACTCCCAGCTTTGCTGTCCAGAGGCAGCTGGGGGATGAAGATGGGATGTGTGCTGGAGAAGCACAGGGATGCAGAGGCAGGAGGGCAGTGGAAGGGGACAGGCAGCATTAAGAACACACAATGTGGTGAGGAAGGAGAGGCCAGGGCTTGCACTCACAACATGAGCAGGCATGGGGGGCATTTTGGGGCTGGGCAGAGGGAGGGAAATCATCCCTGCAGGAGTGTTGGCCGTGGTGCAGGAGCAGGGACCTGCTCCCAGCCTGTCTGTGGCTCTGGCAGGGAGTAGAAGGAATTAACCAAGATGGATGGAGCATGGCTGCCCCTGCAACAGCCTGTCCACCTGCTCTTTGGGTTGCTGCCCTGGCAACACCAGGGACCTGGCAGCAAACAAGTTCTCAGGTGACTGAAAAGTCAGACAGAAAAGTCCCTGGAAGACATAAAAAGCATGTATTAGAACCAAGACAATCAAATGACACCTGTGTGAGGTCCAGAGCCAGGGTCTAAAAGATTGGGGTTGGGGAATAAAGGAGGTTGTTCTTCACACAGGTGGGAGATGAGAACAGGGGACCTCCTCAGCGGGGCTGTGGATACACAAAACTCACAGGGATTCAAATGGAGGCTGGAGAAGTTCTTGGAAGGAAAAGTCAGCAATCAATAACACACAGGGAAATCCATGGAAATTAAAATAGTTTGGATGTAAAGGGGAGCAGGAGGAGATTTGAAGGCAGGGATGTGCCAGGCTGGCTCTGTGCTGAATGCATTGCTTAACAGGAATACTGGAGAGGAAATAAATCAGTCCCTGATTTACCTGGGAGGACAGATACTTCTTCTCAACTGGTTTTTAATTTGGACTCAATTTCCAGGCCCGGCTGTTCAGATGTCTCTGAGATAAGTAATCTGTGTAATGTCTGAGTCAAACAGGATTTTCCTTCTTTTCAGACAGCAAAGCACTGCTCTGTAAGTGGATGTTCCAGCTAATGAGGTGTTAAGTGTAGAGAGAATCACAAGTACTTGAGGGCAGATCCAACTGGTAGTAAAACCAACAACCAGCACCGAGACTGTCCTCAACTTCCAGGCACAACTTCAGACAAAGATACTGTCCTAAGGGCAGGACCGAGGGAAAACTTGGGAAATAGAACCACAACAACACGGCAGCATTTCATGTCGGCTGCATTTTGTGGCTCCACATGTTCCCTTTCCTTGGGCCAGAGGAGGAGGCTGATGACAAGGGACAGACAGAAACAGTGGCTTTTAGCTTGCAACAAGGGGCCAAGAGGGAACAGCCCCCAGAGCCCTGAAATACCACAGTTTGCTGAAGAAATGTCCAGAGAAGATGCAGTGGATTCTGTCAGGGAGGTTTAGCACAGGTATCTACTCCCAGGAGAAGGGAGCTGGCTGAGCCTGAGCTACGTGCCTTGGCTGCTCATCCTCCTCAGCAGAGTCCTCAGTGCTGCACAGGATCAGGGTGAGCCTTCAAGCCAAATTTATCATCTGCCCACTTTGTTTGCCTTTGGAACAGCCCAAAAGCCCGGCTGCACCCACCCTCAGCAGCTCTGGTCTCCATCCCTCTGCAGTGGAGGGCTCAGCCACCTCCATCTGTCCTGCTGCTCTGTGTACAACAGGCCCAGGAGCTGCAGGACCACAAGGACAGGGGGGATGCACAGGCTCTGAAGTGACCTGGTCTTCAGGACACTTCCACACCACAGAGTCAAAAAATCATGATTGTATTCTCTGAAAGGGACTTTCTTAGTATTACTCTGTGGACACAGGCTCAGCTGGCACATCAGATGGACGCCAGGGTCAGGGAGGAAGCCCTTGAGGAGGCTGAAGGAGACCAGATGGGGCAGAGCAGTGTAAATGTCCTACAAATGCAGTGTATCAGGGCACACATCGATGTCTTAGCAAGGGGCTTGAGCATGGGGGATGGAGGATCAGAAACACAGCAGGTTGGCTAAAACAGCAGCCTGTGGCAGATGTGCTGCTGGTGGATGTTCCAAGTGATGCTGAGAGTCCACAGTGCCTCAGAGAGGGTGATGGGACACTACCAGCTCCAAGGCTCACCCACTGCAAGGAAACCTGGGGTCACAGAAAATCCCTTGGAGGGTTTCCAGGATCTGGCCAGACACAGCCATGTCCACCCTGACCTAGTGGGTCACAAGGGTTTCCATTGCTACCTCCAGAATTTATGGATATCTCCTGAACTCACCTTCTCTGGGACATGGTTTAGGCAGCAGCAAAAGGAACAACTAATTATTCCTGCAGTGCCTGGAACTANATAGATATGGATATGGATAGGGATATGGTTTAGTGGCCATGGTATTCAATGAAAGTTTGGACTTGATCTTGGAGGTCTTTCCCAACTGTAATGATTGTGTCACTCTGTGATTCTCTTGCTGTCCCACTGCTGCAGGTGGATAAAGACACATCTCTGGATCAGGACAGACCTCAGGAGCAGGGATGGGAGAGCTGGGAGAAAGGCTCCAGCACCAGGACTCTTGCTGCCATCCAGCATGGAACAGCACTTGGCATCGGCTGAGCGAGGTCACCAGTGGATGGAGCCCTGGGAATAACACAGGACTGGCAGAGTGCCAGCATCTCTCACAGCACTGGGGCTTATCTTTAACAACAACAACCACAGCAGCCCTGCCTTGCTGGAAAATACCTGCCTGGTGCCGGGATCCTGCATCCTCAGCCAGAGCCAGGCATCCCGCAGGAGCTGAGCCGTGTTATCTGCCGGAGGGGGATTACGCTGGGAAAACAGCTCGTTGGGGATTGTATATTAACAGGATATGCTCGGCTAGTTGACAGGAAGCAATAAAGTAATTTGAAGGAGACTGGGAGAGAGTGTGTGAGTTCCTGGTCTGTGTTAAATCACGGCACCAGATAAGCAAACAGCGCGGCCCCGGGGCGGGGGGAGCGCTGCCAACAGGGACACGGCCGGTGCCAGAAACCTCCAGGAGCTGCCGCGAGTCCAGCTCCGAGGCAGCGTGGAAATCAGTGGGATTGCAATTACAGCTCTCCCACCCCTGCAGGATCCCGTCCCTGTCACCGCAGCACCGCGAGGGTGCAGGAGTGGAAGGAGAGCATCACTCAGCAGCCCAGAGACCTCGGTGGCTGCCTGCAGGAGCCCATCCCACCCGCCTTCAGGGGCTCCGGGAAGGAGCTGCTCCTCCCAGCAGATCCAGGCCTGCTGGAGGAAGGGGAGGAGAGCCAAGACAAGAAATATGTGCAACTGCGGGGAGCGACGCTGCGCGAGCTGCTGAGTGAAGGGCGAGCCAGGGGCTGCTGCGAGGATGAGGGGAGAAGGGGCTGTCGGAAAACATCAGGCACTTTGCGTTTGGCAACTGGCGCGGATCTAAGCGCCCCGCTCGGATCCTGCCCGGGGGAAGCGGAGCCTGCCGTGTGTGTCAGCCAGCACAGCACCTGGCACTCAGCCTCCCCCCGTCCTGCTGGAATCACACGCAGCAAAATGTCAGCAGCGTTTCTGGCTCTCGTGGAGGCTTTGCTGGCCTCCAGGAGGGGATGTTCGATGCCTTCTGATGCAATCTCTGATCCCTTTTATCAGGGATACACTTTCACACGCCAAGTGATTGCCCGGGAGCTCGCTGCCACAGGATATGAGCTCCACGGGATCAACAAAAGCGTGTCTGCGTTTGGTGGGGGCTGAAGACACTCAAAGTGCTCTCTTCAGAATAACAGAAATAAAAAATTCCATATGCTGCCTTCCAGCAGAGGCACAAAAATCCACCCCTGACTCTGGATCAGTGTCAAACTTTTTTTCCCGTGTGCCAAGGGTTCCTAGCCAGGCTGATGGGCAGGAAGAAGAATGGGGCTTGGGACAACCTGGTCTAGTGGAAGGTGTCCCTGTCCATGGCAGGGGGGTTGGAACAAGATGGCCTTTAAGGTGGCTTCTAACCCAAACCATTCTGTGATTCTATGAAAGTTCCCTTGGCAACAGTTTATGCCAAAAACTGTATCTTCCCATGAAGTGCCTCACACTGCCCTTCTCAGAGCGGGTCTCTGGGTCCATGGATCACTGTCCAGTGGGCATCAGGCACTCCTGAGCCTCACCAGCGTGTTCTACAGGGCTTGAGCACTCACACTGCTGCAGCTCTGCTCTGAGGAGGCTTCCCTGGAAGCTGAGAGCATGACGCAGGTGGAAACCTGCAGACACTGCAAAATAAGTCCATGACAGCACTTCTCATGAGCATGTTGGTTGCATTCCATGGGGCATCATAATCCCTTCCTGCTAACGAGGCAGTGGTGACTGGGATAAGGGTGGAGGTCACTGGAGCAGAAATAGTTGGTCAGACACAGAGAGGTAGGGACACCACCACATGTTCCTCATTTGCTTTTTCAACATTCCCTCCCTGATCCCTTCACCGATGTTGGATCACCAGCACAAAGAGTCATTGATCATATTCTTGCACCCCTCCTTCCTCCCACGCACCTCACAAGATTTTTGGAATGGTCAGGTGGGACAAACACCATTTGTTCCCCTGCCTGTGGAAGAACTGCTCCAGCTGGCTCTTCCAAACTCAGCCAGGGCAGCCACAGCTCAAAGTTACCTGATGGTCACACTTGGCAGCCAAACCCCTGAGTCCTTCCCACAGACCTTTCCTGCCACAATCAGGATGGCCTGGGCTGTGCTGGTGAGCCAGCTGGTTCCCTGGAAGGGTGTGTAGGGAGTGCCCAGAGCCTGAGATGACACCAGGAGCTCAGGTGATGTGCTGTGCAGACCTTCCCATCGGTGTCACTCAGCAGACTGGTGTGGGTGGCCCGTGGTGCCCTCTGAGAGGTGGTGCCCTCCAACATCCCCATCTCTCCCTCAGTCTGTCGCTGTTTGTGTCTCTCACTGTCTCACCCTGGAGAGCCTCACACAGACTGTCTGACCTTCATCATCACCAGCTTGGCACCAGGACTTACCCGACCTGCTCCTGAGTCATCTCTGCAGGCAGCAGAGAACAGAAACCTGCAGATAATGGACATACCCATTGTTATCCACCCTGATCACAGGGCTTGGGAGCTGCTTTGGAGCTCCCCAGGTGGGAATTCGCTGTACTCCTGCAGTCCTGCTTCGCTCCTGAATGCTTTCCTCAGCCACATGCCTGAAAGTCTGAGGTACCTTGATGGGACAGCCCAAAGAAGTCACACCCCAATCTCAGTCCCTCTCCTGCCTCCTGAAGAGATCTGAGGCAACCCCGATTTTCTTTGCCTCTCCAGCATTTTATCCTCATTCCCTGACATTCCCACCCACCTGCAGGAAAGAGATGTTCTCCCAGAGCATGACCCAACCACCTCACGGCAGAATTGGAAGGGCTCCTGGAGCACTGGCTCCAGGCCACCAGAGAGGAAGGACCACTCCCTGGCCTGGACTGGTGCCAGGCTAGAAGGAAAGACAAGCTGCCTTGGCTGCAGTAATTAAATCCTTCACCCAAACGAGAGAGAGAACATCCCATCCTCCCCACTCTCCCCGCAGCGCTGCAGTGTGCAAGACCCTGGCATCACTAGGCAATCACACCAGTCATCCCCCAGGGGATTTGGGTTGGACTTAGATTGCTTGGGCTCTGTCCTTGCTGTGTCCAACCCTAGGCAGGGCTCCCAGTTCCTCTGGGTCAGCTGTCCAAAAACACCCACCACTCTGGCCTAACCTTTTGGATCTGCTCACCCACATCTGAGCACCTCAGTGTGGCTGCCCTGAGCCTGGGGGAGCAGGGAGTGAATTCCTGGTATGGACTGACCTGGTTTAGACACATCCTTGGGCTCACCAATGCACAAAGGCTGCAGGATGGGCGGGAAAAAGAAGAGGTAAACCCATGGGAGACAGGACATTTGCTGTCCTGCAGCACCAAGGAGTGGGTGTCAATGTGTGCCATTTACTGAGTCAGCACCTGCTTCTAGGAAGGGACAGGTGTTTTCTCCAGACCAGACTAAAAGTATCCCTGGCTTTCTCCTGTCTTGGGAAGAAACACAAGTCCTGTTAGCCTGGCTCTGCTTGTGTGGGATCAAGCACCATTTTGAGGCTGCTGGCTCCCCAGCTGGCCAGGCCACTTCCATCCTCCTGCAGCCCCACCAGTTCCCAGCAGGTCTACACCAGCCAAGGCACCATTAAACCCACGGAGGGTGTTCCTCTGTGCCCAGGGAGCCATCACGGCTCTCTCCATGCCCACCTTGCTCCCATCTCATCCCCGGGGTCCAAGGGTGGTGGTGGGGGGGTCGGCACTCCCACAGTCGCCACCAAATCTGCCTCCCCCTCCTCCTGTAAGCCAACCCCCCCTCCGCCTCCTCGGCAGAGCCGTATTCCCCGCCCGGCTCTGCACTGGCGTGGCTTGGCCTTTCTTCCTTTTCATCCCTTTCTCCCTTCCCTGAATGCGCTTTGGTTGCTTTGGCGGCGCGGGGCAGGGAGAGCCCCGCTCCCCCCCTCGCTCCCGGGGATCCCCCCGGCAGATGGGGCCGGGGGATGAATGTGCACACAGTGAAGCCCCTAAGAGGATTTGCTGGCGCCCCTTTCATTGCGAGCCTTTGTGTGCTGCTCCGCTGCGGTGGGACGCCCCCCGAGTTCTCCCCCGGCTCCTCTCTCTTCCACTCCAGAAGAAAAGAAAGTGCCTATAAAGGCCTTGTTTGTCCGACTTGTTTGAGGGGACCATATTGCTGTAGGTGCCGCGGGTCCCGGCGTGACAGCGTCGCCCCTTTGAGAGCGGGTGACGTGCGGCTCCCTCCTGGGAGGGTCCGGGCGGGAGGCTTAGGCAGGCGCTGGGAAAAAAGGTTTCAGTTGCATTTCAATGTCCATTGAACCCTGAATCCCCGGCGATGGTTTTTCCAGAGGCTCTGCAGACAGACAAAGCCACGGAGGAGGAGGAGGAGGAGGCGGCTGGGAAGATGCTTCGCGGCCGGCGGTGGGCGAAGGACCTGTTAACCCCCCAAAATCCCATCCCGGCGAGACGAACCGTGCTGGCGATGTTGCTTTTCCGATGACATCTAGCGGTAAAGACAGGGAAGGAGGAAAACGTCGGCTGGGTTTTCCTGGCTCGAGCACGGCATCTCCCGCTGCGGCATTTTGCCCTTTGTATGGCAGCAGACAGCCCCCAGTGAAGAGGGAAGCAAAAACAAGCTGCACAATAGCCTCGGCAGCCCCGAGATGTCAAACAGCCCACCCCGAAACGTGCGCTGCTCTCTGGGCCTCATCTCGGATTTTCAGGGGCCCCGGAGCAGATGTCTGGGCTGGAAATGGAAGCACACCCAGGCACATCTACTGCATCCCCACCCTGTTTGCTGCCAGCTGCTCAGAGGAGGGTATATGACATAGATGACAGGCCTGGGAATACTTCCAGTGGAAGCAGGGTGTTCGCATTGTGTCCTGCATCAGCCACAGGTGGAGTGACCCTGCACCATGGAAGGTGGCTCCAAGGGTGCTCGCAGGGCATCTCACCCCAGCTGAAGTGGCCTCCAGGACCTAAAGTGGCCCTGGCAGAGGGGTGATGGGTTGGTTGAGGTTAAATAACAGCCTGGGCTGCTCAGTGATTGACTGAGGTGTTGGCAAGAGTTTCCATACCTCACCAGACAATGGAAAACCCGCTCTGGAGAGCACACACGGGAGAGGTTGGTCATTGATGTCCCCACTACATGGTTTCAGTGTAGTTTCTTACAGTTTGCTACACACCAGACCATCCACACTGCTGGACCATGAGCTGTTGATGGCTGATGGAGGTTGTCTCCAGGCAAAAGAGACCAGGGAGCCTAAATTCCCCCAGGCACAGCCTGCCTTCTGCTGCAGGTCACCTTGGCTTCACTGGAACAGGTTTCCCAAAGAAACTGTGGCTGCCCCATCCCTGGAAGTGTCCAAGGCCAGGTTGGACAGGGCTTGGAGCAATCTGGGATAGCAGAAGGTGTCTCTGCCTGTGGCAGGAACATGGAACAAGGCAGATTTTAACCCAAACCATCCTGGGATTCTACGAGTTGACACACAGGGCATGCAGGAAGGATGCACCTGTAGATGCAGCAGGGAATGAGGACTTCAGGACCACACTGGCAGAAGGACAAAGAGACCAGAAGTAGAGATGCAGGATGTGGCTTTGGTGGTCCTGCACAGAGACAGAGCAGCTGTAACCTTCACTGAATCTTGCAGCCTGTGCCAAGTGGTTGTGCCACACTGTGAGCAGCCAGACGTGCAGCTGAACCCAACAGATTGAGCTGGATGTTGATCTTCAGCTGGAGGCTGAAAATTGCAACAGGAAACCTGGGATGACATTCCCTGTCTCCTGTGACAGTAACTTCAGTCCCTGTGAGCACTCCTAGACACAAGCAATGCCACAGAAAAACCAGGATCAAGGGAAAACCCACCCACATTTTAATGTTGGCAGGAAAAAAACTGAGCAAAACCCAGCACAAAAACTGCCTTTAAAAATGAAATACATGGAATCCAGAGTCACAGAGACCAAAATGTGTTAATAATGAATTGGAGATGCTTCCTTCTGCCAAGGCTCAGGGTGCTCAGATGCTCTGGGTAGAGGTCCTTGGGGTCACCAATGCACAATGTTTAGGCACATCCAACATTCCTGTAATGAATTTTACTGGGATGAAAACAAGGGGAAAGGCTGACAAAATGGAGACAGAGCCACACAGAACATGTGAGAACATGAAGAAGCCTGTCCAAAGGAGGAGGACAAGCCTCCTGGATAACCCTCAGCTCATTTTTATCTTCTCACTCATGCTCTGTATCCTCCCCTGAGGTCCCAGTCTGGCAAATGGCAGGAGCATCCATTGTCTTTTGGGACAGCCATGGGTAGCTGCATGTTGGAGCTGGGAAGGCAGATGGTGCTACAGCATTTCCCAAACTGTCCTGGCATTTTTTTCTCCTCCAGAAAAGCTTTTCTTTCCCCTCTTTCCCTGCCCAGTGAGGATGCAGGTATGAACTGCTGTGAGCAAAACACCTACAACTTCAGCTCCTGGCTTCCCACAGGCCTGAGGGACACGTGTGACAGAGGTGGAGGCTGAAGGACAAAGGCAGAACTGCCCAACCTCACCCTGAGCCTGAGGACAGAGTTGGAGCAGTTGTGGTGGATCCACATGGATCCAACCTGCCAAAGGAGAGCATCCAGGCCCAGGAAGGCACAGCTGATCCTTGCCTTTGTCCAGGGAGGAGGCATCCAGGGTGACCCACGCTCTTCCCCCACATCCTGAGGGACCCTGCTCCACTGCAGGCAGCTGGTGACACCAGTGGCAGCACCACCCTGGTGCTCTGCAGATCTCAGACGTGGTGACAGGAGCAGAGTCCAGGTCTCAGTGGATGCTGGGGTCTTCTGACTGCTGCTACCTGGTGCCATGTACAGCCTGGGGCTCTGCAGGAGCCAGAACTGTGCACAAAACCCTCATGTTCCCAGAGCCTGACCCTCTGCCCAGCCCTCAGGGACACATCCAGTCTGTAGGGCTGGAGGTGTGACATGGGGTCACCTCACACAGCAGGGGACAGCAGGCTGTGCAGTCCATGGTGGGTGTGCATCCCCCAGGGTCACTCACTCAGGGACGTGCAGGGCTACCCAGCTCCTTCCCAGGATGTGTAGTGTCATCCAGCTCCCTCCCAGAGACCTGCAGGGTTGTCCAGTTCCCTCCCACGATGTTCAGGGTTGTCCAGCTCCCTTCCAGTTTCTCTGGAAGTGCTGCCAATGACCTGCCAATGCTCCCGTGGTGACTGCACATGCCAACATCCCCAGACAAAAGCTCTCCTGGCAAACAATGGGAACAGAAGGGAGCCCTGGGCAGCACCACACAGCCCTGGGGAGCATTCACCCCCAAGCTCCAGCCCCTGCTCTTTCCCAGGCAGCCAGGGCTGCAGGCTCACAGATATTCCTTGTTCACAAACCAGATGGGAATTCCAGGTACGTGTCCGAGCCTGCTGCACGCATTTCCCCAGGGACCCTCCTTCTGCACGTGGCCACATCTTGCTGTGCTGTGGGGTTCAAGCTGCCTTGCTTGAGGGTTTTTTTCCCCTCTGCATGTAAATGCAAGATTTTAGGGCAGCATGAGGTTGGAGAGAGCAATCCTGGTCTCTTCCCCACTGGTACTGCCTGTCCAGCCCGGGCATGGCTCTGGCCCTGTGTGCTGGAGGAGTGTTGTGCTCTGTTTGTGTGGTTTGTGCTGGTGCCTGTACCTGCTCTGCTTGATAATTCATGGGAGCCTTGCCTCGTGTGAGGCACATGGGTCCACAGGTGACAGGATGGGGCTGGGGGCTTGTCTCAGCCTCATATGGGTGAGGCCATGGCAAAGAGAGGGCTGAAACCCACACCCCCCTCCAGCCAGGAGGGTAGGACAGGATACAGAACAGAGCAGGACTGTTCTCCCTGCAGGGAAACTGAGGCATTTGGGCAGGGAGGGGTGGTGTGTGTGACTGATTTGTCCCCA
The DNA here is from genome assembly GCA_013397135.1 of Pachyramphus minor. Classification (NCBI taxonomy): domain Eukaryota; kingdom Metazoa; phylum Chordata; class Aves; order Passeriformes; family Tyrannidae; genus Pachyramphus; species Pachyramphus minor. The sequence continues at coordinate 93,080 of VYXB01004093.1, read as the reverse complement.
GTCCCAGTTACTGCCAGGAGCCAGTAGTGGAAGAAAAAAAACCATTTGCTTTTCCTTTTTCTTGCAGAACGGAGAAAACCTCTGGGGAGGAGAGCAGGACTATGTGGGGCTCTCCCAGACCCGTATTGTCAACATCTCCAGCGTTGCTTTTGAGATTTTGCCAAGAACCTGGTCCTGCATCATAGCAGAGCATCCCCATCCCGGCAGAGCATCCCCATCCCGGCACAGCATCCCGATCCCGGCAGAGCATCCCCATCCCGGTAGTGCATCCTTATCCCGGCATAGCATCCCGATCCCGGCAAAGCATCTCCGAAGCCGCTGTTTGGATTAACCACTGAGCTGAGTTCATTGTGGTGCATCCCCCAAGGGGTTAAGGACATGCAGCGGGCCAGGCAGGGCCAAGCCGTGCTCCCGCCGGTCTCTCCCGCATCCCCTCCCGCATCTCCTCCCACCGCCGCGCCGGGCGCAGGAGGGCGGGAGGCAGCGGGAATCGGAGCGGAAGGAGCCGAGCCCCGACATCCAGGAGAGCTGTGCCTGGAGCTGAAGCAGGCCAGGCTTCCCATCCCGCACATCCCCATGGAAACCTCGGCCCCGCCGCCCCGCCTCGCACCCGTGCCCGATTGTAGGTCACCGATGGCCGCGCCGGTCCAGGGGGGCGAGGGGGGCTGTCCGAGGGGGAGGGGAGCTCCCCGGCACTCAGGGGCTCCTGCTGAGGCTGCCAAAGCTGCGAAGGGGAGAGGGATCGAGCGCTTCCCCCCGTCCCCGCCCGCATGCACCCCACTGCGCAGCGTTAGGGGACCCCGGCAGCATCTCCACCCTCCGGCAGCATCTCCACCCCCCGACAGCATCCCAGCCCCTCCACAGAGCCCGAGGTGCTTTGGGTGCCCCACCACGGGGGTTTGCAGCCGCAGGACCGCCCCCACCCCACCCCACCCCACCCCCGGTTCTGCTGGTCCTTCCCCTCCTGCGCTCCCCTCCCAGCACGAGTCCCCTGAATGCTCCATTTGAAGCTAATTCCGGCTGAAATCTGGTTTGCTTTCCAACGTTGCTGCTTTAAATTGGAGAGATTGACCTTGTAGCAGGAGGTGACATGCAGATGCACATCAGCAGCCCGTCAGAGCGGCGGCGGGGGCTGGGGGGGTGCGGAGCCGCCTCGGGGACAGGCCAACTATTTTATGAGTAATTTAATATCTGGAACACAGACTTTTCATTCCCAGAGATCTGCTGGGGAAAGAAAGAGCCTTTCTGCAGCCCCGCGAAGGCTGTTCCTCATAAGGAGGCAGAGCAGAAAAAACAGGGCTGGGATTTAACCCCTTGGTGTCCAGTCCAGCGCAGAGGTTCCCGGCTCCCGGTCCCTGCAGAGGGGTCAGGAAAAACAGGAATTCCCTGCTCGGCTCAGAGTGGGATACAAGCCAGGCTGTGTTGCTCCAGGCAAAAGAAGCAATTGCTCCTTCCCATTCAAATTCAAATCCAAGCCTGAGTGAGGATGGGGTAAACAAACAACAGCCCTGAGGTGAGATTTGGGGTAGTAGCCACTCTTCCCTCTCCCAGACTGGTCCCTGCTGTATCAAACTCCACAGGAGTTCCTCTGTGGTTGGGACCATCCTCCAGTGGACCCAGTGCACCCAGGGGATCCATGGAGGGAGCTCCTGCCCTGCTGACAATGAAGCCACCATGTGTGACCCCAGTAACACCAAACCTGAGTTGGTGCTGCTGGGGCTGGTGCTTCCAGCAAAGGCCATGGCCAAGCAAGGATGGTTTAGGAAGGGCTTTTCCTTGGGCAGGAGGTGATGAGACCTCACGGGCTCAAGTGCAAAAAAACCAACACCTTTGCAGGAGCTCCAACATTTGCTGGTGGTGTTAGACCAGACTGTGGGACTGACATCACTGTCTCAATCTTGCTGACAAACAGCATGGTTGTGCTTTCATTTCCACAAATATTGACAGGCACAGTGCATTCTCCACTGCATCAGATCCTGCCAAAGTCCTGCTTATGCCAAAACTGTAGCTTTGGCACAGAGGAAAATTCCAAACCCCAATAGATGATGCAGGAGAAACCTCCATGTGGTTTTCTTGCTGTTTCCTGTTGCTGATCCTTGATGCCCTGTGCCAGGGGAGGTTTAGGTTGGACATCAGGAAGAAATTCTTTACAGAGAGAGTGATCAGACACTGGACTGGGCTGCCCAGGGAGGTGGTGGAGTCACTGTCCCTGGAGGTGTTTAAGAAGATACTGGATGTGGCACTGAGTGCTGTGGTCAAGTTGACAAGGCACTGTTGGGTCAAAGGTTGGACTTGATGCTCTCAGAGGTCTTTTCCAACCCAGTTGACTCTGTAATTCTGTGTTTCTGCCAGGACAGACACTGCAGGTCTGTTCCCACAGTGCAGCTGTGCAGGGTTGAAGAGTGCTGGGCTCAGATGCTCATGGGGAAGGTGAGAAGAAATAGTTAAATATGCAAATTGGCCCTTTCCTGAGTGACAGTGACTGTGGCACTTCCCTGAGCAGCCCTCATCACCCACCACACCTGGCCCTGCACAGGTTTCTCTCCAGCTCTCCTGTTAATGGTTGTGTTGCTGTTCCAAGATTACTCCATGTTCTATGAATGAATTCTGGACCTCAGAGCAGGATGGGGAGGTTTGGGAGCAGAGCTGGATCAAAGTTTTGGTGTCCAACAGCATCCCAGATGAAGCTTCCTCTTGCCCACACCTGTCCTATCACATGGGGTTATCCCACGCCAGAAGAAGGACATTACATTTGTTCCCATTTCCTGCCAGCTCATTTTCCAGCAGCCCTGACCTCCAGTGCATCCACTGCTCCTTGTTTCGCTGTCTCCTGGCAGGAGATGTAGCTGGTGTTCAATGCAGCCCAGCCCGATTTTGGGGGTTGCTCTTGTCCTTCCTACCCTGTCCTGCTGCCCCGATTGTTGGTGGGATGCTGCATCTCCAGCCTTGAAACACCCTGAGTGTCGTGGCTGTGTTTTAAAAGCCACCCAGGGCTCTGGCACCGAGAGAACTTCAGGTCGTGACACCCGGCGCCTCTGCCCCGACCCCCCGAGAGGAGCAGAGCTCTGGGGACACGGGTGGCCGCACACCCGGGGGCAAAAGCCGCAGATTTTGCTGCGGGAAGGATGAAGCAGTGATGTGGTGAGGAGGAGGAGGAGGTGTGGAGTGGGCTGGAAAGGGGACACTCCCTAATCCCGCCCGCTGCCTCCTCCCAGACCTTACGGGCAGAGCTGAGCCTCTCGCTGCTTCCCGGCCCCTGGAGCTGTGCCCGCCCAGCCGGTGGGACCAGGATGGTCCCGCTGCCGGGTGAGAGCTGAGCCAGTCTCCAGTGCCACCTGCCGGCAAATCACCCCGGACACGAGCAGGAGCCTCCAAGCTGCTCACAGCAGCGTCAGTCACCGCCTTGCGCTGGTGGAGGGACACCTGAGCATCCCAGAGCTGCGGGGGCCCCTCTGGACATACGTGCAGACGTGGAGAGCTCCATAAATCCAGCCCATATCGCACCCATCTGCCTCCCTAAGACCCTTTATGATCATTCTCTCCATCCAGCCCCTTTCAGATCCCAGACTCACACAAAAATTCTCTTTTCTACTTCCTGAATGTCCCGTGTCCACCACGAGCTGGGTTGGGGTCTGCAGACAACCCAACACCCACATGCAACACTGGGTTGTCACCTGCCCCACGCCGGGGATGTCACTGGATTCCTCAGCTTTAGCTCATCTGGATGTCTTTCAGTCCATCAGCTCTGCTGTCAGGGAGGAGATCCCAGGGAGGACTTGGCTGTGCTGCAGCACTTATGTGTGTTGGTTCTCTGATGGGGTTTTGGGGCTGTGTGGGGGTAGCTGTGTGTTCCACACCACTCCCATCATGGCATCAAGCTGCCTTTCCCTTGTGACACACACCTTGTCACAAGCTTTGACAAATTCCTGTGATATTTTTGTCACCACCACCCCCAAAAAAAGTCTGAGAGAAGTTGGGTTCCCAGATCTGTCAGGAGTCTCCAGTACAGCACCATCTCCAGCATCTTCCCATCTACCACCAGTACCCGGTGCCCCCAGTTATGTCGTGTGTCCTGCCCCCTGCCAGAGGCCAGACTGCCTCTCCATGCTTTCCTAAACCTTGGCTGGGACTCTCTGGGGGTTTCTGGAAGGTGATCCTCAGCCTGCTGTGCCTCCCCGAGTTGTCTGGCTCTGCTCAGCAGTAATGAGATCCTGATAATCCTGGGCTGCACCAGGAGGATGGGAAGCAATGCCCTGGGTATGTGAACGTTATGTGGGGGGGGGGAAAAAGGCAAGTCCGAGGCAGAAAGGCACCAACAACGCAAAAAGCTGTCGTTTAATGGGCGAGAATGGCAACAATGCACTGATTTAGGAGCAAAGAGTCATTTGCAGGGGAGTCCTCAGCCCTGCAGAGGGGGCTTCAGAGACATCTCCAGCGGCTAAGCCTCAGGGAAGATAAGGAACCCGGAGAAGATGCTGTCGGACCCCTCGATCCCCACCAGGGAGTTCTTCTCCGTCGGCTCCAGCCAGACGGACTCGTTCATTGCCATCCTGAGGACCACGCCGCCCGTGGTGACCTGGAAACTGCTGTGCACGAAGTCGCAGAAGGTCACCACCTTCTCGCCCCTGCTGCCGCCCCGTCCCTTTTTGAAGCTGAGGCACAGGTTGCCCCTGGAGGTGACGTGGTAGGTGAAGTAGTAGATGCCGGGGACGCGGCAGATGAAGCGGCCGTAGCGGTTCTCGTAGTGCCGCCTCTCGTTGGTGATGACTCGGTCGAAGCGGACGGGCTGCTCCCGGCGGGGGTAGGTGACGATGCTCCTGGCAGCCGAGAAGGCAGATTTGAGGGTGGTCGTGTAGTCTCCGGAGTCCCCCGGTGGGCCGGGTAATCCGGTGAGACCTGGTAATCCCCTGGCACCCGGCGGGCCCCGGGGACCGACCTTCCCCGGGTACCCCGGCTCTCCCGGGTCTCCCTTCTCCCCCTGCTCTCCTTCGTGCTCCGCCTGGCCAGGGGGTCCTAGGAAGCAAGAAGAAGAGTCACTGTGGTCACAGCTGAGCCCCACAGGCCTGCAGAAGGAAACCTGCACTGTGGAGTGGGTCAGACCCCTGCCAAACCAGCAGGTGTGACAGGATGAAAATCTACCTCCAGTAACCTGTCAAGATGTAAAAATATACAGAAATTTGTGAAAGAATAAGTTCAGGAAGAAATTAGTGGGATGTCCTCTAAAGCAATGATTAAAGCACAAGAAGGCATCAAAGCTTTGAAACAGCTTCTGTCTGTAGTGGCCAGTGGATTACAGAGAAACACCCTTAATATCAACAAGCTGAAATTGGGAACTGCACAGGAGCTAAAGAATGCAAAAATATCATTGCAAACACTGAAAATTTGTGGTTGTTCACCCTCCCTTTCCAGGTTCCTTGGGGTGCTCCAGTCTGTCCAGTCCCTTCTGTCCCTGAGCATCACCCCCACCTGACAACACCTCGAAGGAACTAATGGAAATGGGTTGCTTTCCCAGGACCATGTGCCTGGCTCTGCTTTTCCCTGCTCTTGGCATTCACAAGATGATTTTCTTCCCCATCTGCAGCCTCCTCCTTACCTTGGTCGCCCTTTGGGCCGTTCTCCCCGTCTCTGCCATTGCTGCCAGGTTGTCCTGGTGCCCCTGGGATGCCTGGGATGGTGCCATAGGTCTTGCAGAGTGTGGCACTGGCAAGCTGCCCTTCAGCCAGGCAGATCAGCATCACCCACGTGATCCACATCTGCAGGGGCACAGAAGGGTGTGGAGGGGTTTGCCTGTGTGCTGGGAGGGTTGGGGAGGGCACTCTGTGCTGCTCTGAAGGATGGTGACTGGAAGAACATCTGGGTAATATCATCAGAGAGGGAAAACATCCTACTGCAGAGCCAAATCTGCTGTCCTGGTGGCCTTGGAGAGAAGGACCAGTCCTTTTGGGTGAGGCAGAGATTGTCAGTCTCTGGTCATTTTAAATTCCCAGTTTGCAAGTGCCCACAGCTTCAGCCACACGAACACCAGAGGTTATCCCAGAGGTCTGATGTCCAGCCTGGCCATGCTGCTCCCTCGGGGGGAGAAATTCCCCATCCCATCTCAGGACCACACCTGCAGGGCAAAATGTTTCCCCCAGCCAGGGCAGGTTCATCACCAGCAAGGGGAAGGCTTTTGTGGGGCAGTGTTGGTCCTTGAAGACAGCAATGAGTCCCCAAAGCTCCCCCTGCACCCTGCAGCTTCCCCTTGGGTCCTGCCACATGGCTGCTCCATCCCAGAGGCATTTCTGTACCTAACCACCTTTACTGGGACAATCTCCTGGGTTTCCTGTCCCTGGGGTCCCACATTCCTTCTGCCCTCCCTGCAGCCCACAGCTCAACTCTTTCCCCAGGGTCCTGGTGCAGGTGCCTGTGGATAAGCACCTGGCATTTGGGTGTATCTGGACATCACAACACCCCAACCACACTCTCTGGTCTCAGGTTGACTTTCCCAGCACTGAAACTCTGGTGTTAGCAGGACAAGAGGTTGGTGAGTTGGATCCTTCAGCCAGAGCAGCTCCAATTTGGATGTGACAGGATGAATTCACGGGCTCCTAGCCCAGGTCTATCAGATGATCAGAGCATCTAAGAGCAGGACAGCACACCCAGGGCATCTTTGAGACTGATACCCAGTCCCTAATCACCCCTCTGGCACTTTGCAATCTCCCCTTTCATGTCTCCTTTCTCCCAGGTGGAGCAGGAGGGGTTGGGGTCCCACCAGGAATCTCCACCATCCCTGCCCAGCATCCCCACCAGCCCTTTTCTCTCCTACCCCAAGCCACAGGGACGTGCCAGGGGTGCAGGTGACTGTCACCCTGCTGGGGCCAGGTTCTGGGGCTCAGCCTTGCCCTTACCTTGAGCTCCTTGTTGCCTGGGTGGGGAGATGGAGTGGGACACACTGGAGTCCTGCCTGGAAATGCCTGTGAGGAGAAGCAGAAGTTGGCTGCAAGATTTATTGTGAAAGGATCTGGGACACCCCCCGTTTTTTATCTTTAGCTCCTGCCCTTTTGTCTGTGGCAGTTTCACATCCTCCACCAATGCTCTCTGTCAGCTCAGCAGAACAAACCACCTCCAAACAGCACCCTGGGCCCTCCCAGAGCACAGCTCTGTCCTGAAGGGCCCCTGGGTCCTGCTCAGATGCCCCTCCTCTCTCAGGAGAACACTGACCCGAGCTCCAGGCAGGGCTGGGGGAACCCATCGGTGCTGCAGAGTCGTGCATGCGTTCATCCAACCTCCCTCAGGCTGCTCTGCACCTTCCCAGCTCTGCTGGGAGGTTCTGGCAGGCCCAGGGGATGCTGCAGGGTCTTGGCATCCCTCACCTTGGATATGTGCCCCAGGCTGTCCTAAATGTTGTGCTTAGGAAGTGATTTTACCCTGCGGGAAAAGCATTCCCAGCTTTCTGCTGCTGCCTCGCGGAGGTGAAGCGCAGGACGTTCGAGGATGTGACCTCCTGTTCCACCCTGCAATGTGTGCCACCAGGAGGAGTCCCTGTGGAGTTTTGGTGGGCTCTGCAGCCTCCATGGCCGTGAACTCCTTTGGTTTGGGTCAGGGAAGCAGTGCCCTGTCCCTGGCAGGGCATCCCCGGGGATGTCCCACCCTCAGTGGGGTTTGCTGCGTGGTCTGTGCCCACCTGCAGCTGGATTGCTGCCACTTTGGTGGGGAAGGAGAGGAACAGGGACACTACTTGGAGGAGTCTTGGTCCCCTCTTTGTGGGGCCTGTGTGGGGGCAGAGGAACCATCCCTTTCTTGCAGGCAGTGCAGCCAGGGGTTGTACCCTCACCCCAGGGTGTGGATGGTGGGTGATGTCACTGATGCTGAGCACAACAAGGGCTCAGGGACTTGCTGATGCCACACACATGTCCAGATGCCACACACACATCCATCACCACATCCATCAGGCTCTACCTGCAGCAGGGTGGGTCATGGAGGACACAACACACTACACCAGGCTCACTGGGGAAGGATTTATTGACACTTTCCACAGCAAAGGGGCTGCTGCAGCCCCAGGACACCTGGCTGAACCTGGGGCAACCGAGGTGGGGAGGGGGAGAGAGGCGGAGAGACCCCTGAGGTAATGTGGGGTCGTCGGGTGGGGTACACATGGCAGTGCCAGGGGGACAGGGGGCTCAGCACCATCACTCTGGGTGCAGATGCATCCAGATGTGCCTGTTCCCCCTGCTCAGCAGCTGCCAGGGCTCAGTCCCCACACTGAGGGGCTGTGTCTGGTGACACCCTCACTGGGGCTTCCCACTCAGCAAACTGGGAGTGTCAGCAGCAGTGTGTTTGGGGCAGGATGAAGCAGTCAGGGTGCTGGGGTGGGCTCTGGTGATCCTCTAGTCTGGGAAGAGCAGGAACCCCGAGAAGATGCTGTCAGAGCTGGCGATGCCCACCATGCCATTGTAGTCATTCACTTCCAGCCAGACCTGGTCCTCAGCAGCCAGCTGGAGCAGGACCCCCCCCGAGCTGACCTGCACGGCGTTGGTCTTGTGGTCACAGAAGCTGGCCATCCTCCTCTGGTTCTTGTGCAGGCTGGTGCAGAGGTTGGCTGTCTGGGAGGTGTGGAAGACGAAGTAGTAGAGCCCGGGCAGTTTGCAGGTGAATTTGCCCGTGGTGGTGTTGTAGTCGTGGTTGGTGTTGGTGATGACGTGGTTGAAAACCACAGGGACGTTCTTCAAGGGGTGCTCCTTGGTTTGCCTCGTCACTGAGAACGCTGACTGGTGCTTCTGCTTGTAGCTGCCTGGCATTCCCGGCTCTCCAGGCAGGCCCAGCACCCCAGGGTCTCCAGCAGGACCAGGAAGGCCACTGGGACCATTCTTGCCTGGCAAACCAGGGATGCCCGGTTCCCCTTTCATGCCCTTGGGCCCTTGCACTGCAGGAGGAGCCGGGATACCTGTGGGGTGGTGGGGAGGGAAAGGGAGTTGGTGTCAACAGCAGGATGTGGGGAGAGGCTTCTTCTCCAGCCCTTTTCCTTGGGCAGGAGAGTTGCCTCTCTCCAGCCTGGCACAGAGGGTGCTCTCCACAGCCTGCAGACCAAGGCAGAGCAGCCAATGCTCCCCCCTGCAGCAGCCCTGTGGTTTCCCTCATTTCTCACTCACCTGGCTCCCCTTTGGCTCCCTTCAGCCCATCCCGGCCATCCTTGCCTGGCATTCCTGGAATGCCTGGCAGGCCTGGGGCTCCATAGCAGTTGTGAGGGGCATCTCCATTCACAGCAGAACCCAGATTCAGGAAGAGGAGGGTGAGGGCCAGACTGAGCTGCTCCCAGAATCTCTGCTCCATTTTGGTTCTGTGGCATGGAAAGGGAAAGAAATGCTGGAGTGAGGGGCCATGGCAGGGTGGCTTCCAGGGCATGGAGAAAAGGAGGTTGGATGCACCAGGAGCTCCTGGGTCCCATGGGTGTGCCCTTAGTGCACCACCCATACCAGCTGCCAGGCAGTGGGGAGGTGGATATGTGGAGATGGGCCCTGTGCTCATCTCCAACCCCAGGGCAGCCACTGATGGCACAAGCTGGGTTGGACTTCCAGTCTGGATGAAGCCATGGGGTCTGTGGTACCCATGGCCAGCTCCAAGTCCTCCCCATCCAGTGTCCAAGCCCCTGGTGATGCACACCCCACTGTGGACTGCCACACTGTGCTTTAACAAGCCTGGAGCTCCCTGGACCCCTCTGATCTCATTCCCCCTCCAGCAGCACCCTCACTGTCCTGGCTCTGTCCCTCAGGTTGATTCCTTCCATCAACTGGTGCATCCATGACATGTGTGCAGCCCAGCAGCGCCTCTCTCTCCTTCCCCTGCTCCTCCTCTTCTCACAGGCTCATCCTCCTTGCAGCCCTGGGCCACACAAATGGCCCCCCAGCCCCTCTGCAGCCCCCCCTGGGCCCATGGGCCCTGCAGCACCTCTTACCTGTGGTGGGGAGCAGGGAGCAGACCCTGTGCTGCTGCTGCTGCCTCTGCCCGCGGCAGTCAGTGTGCAGGGGGGGTAGTGGCTCCCTGTCACCCCCACAGAGGAAGCTGCAGATTTGGGAAAGGGGCCCTGGGGTGCCCAGAACACCCAGCTGTCCCCAGCAGAGTTTCACATCCCTCTGTCTGGTTGTTTCTGCTGAGTGAGCTCTTCCTTGGCTGTCCAGCAAGACCTGCCCTCGTGCCACTGCAGCAGGAAGGGCTGGGAGGACAGAGGTGGGACAAAGCTCTGCCAAGAGATGTGCCACTACCCTCCCAAGCCCTGTGGGGACTAACCCTCCCAAAATCACCTGCTGTCCCCTTTACTTCACTTGTTTCTGAGCGGAAGGGCAGTGTGGAGAGCAGAGCCTCAGGCCAGCTCTGTTGGGGTAGAGATGCCTGTGACACTGAAGGGCTGGTGCAAGGTCACTGCCTGGCTCTGATGGAAGATGCTGCACCCCTAAATGGGACTGGAGGGTGTTTCTCCTTGAGAGTTTTTGACCTGCACCTTTCCCTGTGCTCCACCAGTTCTGCTGGGTGCTGGACTTTGTGAAGCCCCAATATCCCTCGTCAGGGTGTTGTTCCTCTCAGTGACCTGCCCTCCTCACAGCTCCAGGAACAGAGACATTTCTGTGCCCAGTGTGTCTGCAGTATCTCCCCTGAGGCACAGACCCAGAGTAAGGTACCTGTGTGTCTTCCCTGATGCTTCCCAGCTGCCTGATTCATGCCCAGCCTATTGTACCTGCCACTCATCTCACCCCAAGACCCCCACAACTCCACCACCATCACCCCACAGCCCCATCAGTCACCCTGATATCTCTGTCCCTCCTTGCTGTAAGGCCAGAGGACCTCAGCTGACTTTCCTCTTCCTGGGAGAGTTTGGGTACTAACAGGGGCCACGTTGGTGAGGTGCAGGACCTGCTGCCTGTGTTTTCCCAAGCAGGACAGCTGCCCTGTCCTGACTGGACACTCTATTCCCTCCTGTCCTTCTCCCTCTGCAGTGCTGGGGACGAGCTGGGATCACTTCTGTCCCTTCACAGCTTGGGGAGGGGTCCAGGATGTTCATGGTTTGGGGAAGTTGCATGAATGGAAAAGAAAACTCAAAGAGATGTGGTGAAAGAAGAGTTTATTTATACTGATGGGGAGGATGTGAGAGAATGTGTACCAGTGCCAGGAAGGCATTTACAGTGCTTAGTGTAGAAAAAGCAGTGGCAGGCAGTGATTTCCCACTCAGGAACAAAGAGCCACAGCTGGTGACAACTGGGACCCTCCAGAATAGGGTATGAATGCCTGAGAGGAGAAAGGGATGAGAGTCCACTGCCTCCAGGTTGGAGTGGGCAGGCTCAGCACAGAGGTGTCTGCTGCAGTGGTGACCCACAGCCTGACCAGTTGTGACATTGGTGGAAGCACAGGACCCATCTGCATGGGACCATCCCGGTCTGCTGCGGCACGAAACCCTCCCACACCCACAGGGGGATGCCCCACACCCACAGACACCCCACCATGCCCTGGGGACCCCTCAGCCTGTCTGTGGGAAGAGCATGAAGCCGCTGAAGACGCTGTCTGCCTCGGAGCCGCTGTAGATGGCACTTCCCCGGGCCGGGTCAGTGGTCACGGACACCTGATCGCCCGGGGCCAGGCTGAGGACGCTGCTGCCAGAGTTCACCTGCAGGATGCCGACGCTGTTGTTGTCGCAGAAGCTGACGACATTCTCCTTGTTCTTGGTGATGCTCAGGCACAGGTCCCCGCTGGACACCACCTGGTAGGCGAAGTAGTAGAGCCCGGGGATGCGGCAGGTGAACTCCCCCGTGTGGGGGCTGTAGGAATTCTCCTGGTTGGTGATGATGTTGTCGAACACCACGGTCCTGCCCAGGGACGGCGGGGACCTCCGCGAGGCCGAGAAGGCGGGACGCGGCTGCTCCAGGATGCTGCCGGGTGCCCCCTTCTCCCCCTTGAGCCCTGGCATCCCTGGTAGCCCAGGGAAGCCAGGGATGCCAGGGAAGCCACGTTTCCCTGGGATGCCAGGAGGCCCGGGTTCACCTGCATCCCCTTTGGGTCCCGGGATGCCTGTCCTTGGCGCTGGTTTCCCTGGGGAGAGGTGGTGAAAAGGAGCAGTTTGTGCACACCCAGCATCTCCCAAGCTTCTCCCAAGCTTATCCCACATCTTGGTAGGGATGCTCCTATCAAGAGGTTCCCAGGCTCCCCACACTGGCCATCCCAGGCTTCCCCTTACCTGGCTCTCCCATGTCACCCTTCTGCCCTGGCCTCCCATCACGGCCAGGGGCTCCAGGGAAGCCATCCCTGCCATTTGGAGCCTGGCACACTCCATCCTCCAGCAGGGCCGTGCCCAGCACTGCTCCCAGGGTGCTGATCACCAGCCAAAATCCAGGTTGCATCCTGCCTCCTGCAAGCACAAGGGTGGGGAAGTGGGGATGGAAGCGAACGGGCAGATGTGGGACACAGACACTCGAGTGCTCTCAGCAGGGGCATCCACAGGTCTGCAACACTGATACCATTCACCACACACCACATGCACCCTTCCTGGAAGGGTTTTGGGGGTGTTTCCTTGCGTGACCTGAAATAACAGAAGTCAGCAAAAATCTCTGATGTGCCCATGGCAGAGCTGTGGGATTGGAAAGCCCAAGATGTAGATGACAGCAAAAACCCAGGATGTAGAGGATGGCTGCATGTCCTGGGTTGGGTAGGTGGTAGCTCAGATGTAGGCAGAGGATGTTTATTCCAGTTTTGGGGGAGAAGGAGTGATGCACAGGGCCGTGGTTCCATGGGTAGAGAGCACAAGGGAAGAAAGGATGCAGAGACATGATAACAAGGGGAAAACAGGATAATGGGATCCAAATATCCAACACATCGAGCTGGGAGAAAGGAGGGATGTCCCAAAACTTTAGGTACTCAGCCTGGGACAAGCCTGTAGTGATGTCCACAACCACACAGAGCAAGGACAGACTCTTGCAGCTCCCCCCACCCCTGCATCATCTTCTCCCATTTTCCTACTTTAAACCCCTTGGAAGGAGAAAGTGAAGAAATAATGAGGGCAGGGAGCAAGGTCAGAGTGGTGGCAAAGGAGGAGTGTGTCAGGACTACTTACCTCAGTGCAGGGGGTGAAGACAGAGCAGAGTGAGTGAGCAGCAGCTCAGTTTGCTGGAAGCTGTTCCCTGGGAGCAGGGATGGGGAGAAGCAGGGTGGGAGGATGTGTTTGCACACACAGGGGTTTGCCCAGTCAGGGAAGGGGAGTGCTGAGTTTCACTTCCTCTGTACAAGAAAGAACCTTGTTCCCCTTTCCTCGCTTCACTCTGGCTGTGCTGGAAACAGCTTGGTCAGCAAGAGTGCAGGACTCCTGTGTGCCCAGCCTGGCCCAGCTCCCACACCAGGGACTGGTGGACACTGGGCACAAAGCAACAGAGCAGTGGAAGATGCCCAGAGGTTGCCCAGGCAATGCCACAGCTCTGTCCCTGCAGGAGGGGACAGGGGATCACAGCACCAGGTGTCACAACCAGCTGAGGGATGCTCAGAGAGGGCCCAGGGATCACCTTGGAAGGCTCCTGGTTGGGAGCAGAGGGGGAGAAGATGAGGGTGTCTGGCACTGATCCAGCTCTCAGCCCCCTTTGGGTGGCTGTGCCTTGCACCAGGTCTGGACAACCCCTGGAGCTGTGTGACCTCATGAGACTGGACAAATGAAACACCAACATTTCATCCCACTGAGTGCAGGGGTGTGTCTTCATCTCTGCTAAAAATGAGCCCCAAAATGCCACAAGTGCCCAAGCCCCATCGTGCCAGGGAGCCACTGGTGAGAGGTGCCATGATGATCCCAGCAGGGACAGTGGGGTCCTTGGGACCCTGGGGAGCAGCTCACAGGGGACAGAGTGGGTTGTGAGGAGGGGTTTTCTGATCCATGTCCACCTGGGGTGTCTTTTCAGGTGTCCTGTGGCACCTGCACTGATTTTCATGAGAAAGAGGCATTGGGGTCCCCCAGAGCTGGGAATGAGGGGAGAATGTCCAAGGAAAGAGGGCATTGAGCAGGCCTGGGATTAGAGTGGCTCTAAAGCCCAGGGGTGCTGGAAACCCTCCCTTTCCCCACTGCCTGACACCTCTAGCAGTCCCAAGGAAGGTGTTGCATCATTTCTAATACACCTGAAATAGGGAATGACCAAATTCAGCCCCAAAACAATTGCCACCAGAGATCTGTCACTGAGCTGGTCTCTAATTCTTTGAATAGATGCCCTCTTAATGTAATATAATAGATATTTTTAATCAAAATGCCATCCCATAATAAATCAGACACCCAGAAGAAATGCAATTTTATTTTATCAACAGAGTTCCTCTATCAACCAGACCTGTAACCGTGTCAAGACAAGATGACAGGTGAGTTTGAAAGGACCTACCTTCCACCAAACGGTGCTTCTGGACAGTAATTGTGTTTCTGCCCCATTGCCCTTTCTTAATATACAGCCAAATGAGAGCACTCCATCATTTCACACAGGATTGATCGATGGCTGGTCCTTGTGCTCCCGTGTCCTTTGTCTCCTGTTGTCCCTTTAACCCCATTTAAATGCTGAATTACAGGGGCTGCTTGTGGGTCTCCAGTAGCTCCTTGAAGCTGCACTTGTTCTGGGTGTTCCCTCCTCCAGGCTCCTGAGCAGTGTTTAGCCCCACTCGTGTGACTTTCAGAGTTGTTGTGGTCAAGCCAAGCTTTCCTCTCCCATCCTCTGTCTCCTCCTCCTCCTGGAGATCGGCAGCTGGGACATCACAGACTGGTTTGTGCTGGAAGGGACCTTAAAGCTCATCTCATCCCACCCCTGCCCTGGGTAGGGACACCTTCCACCAGCCCAGGTTGCTCCAAGTGTCCAACCTGGCCTTGGACACTTCCAGGGATCCAGGGGCAGCCACAGCTTCTCTGGGCACCCTGTGCCAGGGCCTCCCCACCCTCACAGGGAGTGATTCCTTCCCAATATCCCACCTACCCCTGTCCTCTGGCAATGGGAAGTTATTACTTGTTTCCAGGGGTTCGGGCAGCAGGGAGCCGTGGATCAGCTCTGCACGGTGCCACCCCGAAGGCAGCTACAGACCACAGACTCCAGCACCAGGACGCCTCCAGCGCGGCACCCCCTCGTCCTTCCCATTCCCACCGGGATGCCCGTGGGAGCGGGGAGGGTGGGCACGGCAGCGACGGGACGTGCCACGAGATGGCACTGCTGCCTCAGCCGTGCCCGGTGCCACCCGCGGCTCCTCCCGAAGCAGGGACGGGGAGACCCCCCTGGGGGCGTCCCCGTGTCCCCAGGTGTCCTGCAGGATGTCCAGGTGCACGGAGAGCGCGGACATCTCTGCACGTCGGGAGCCAGGATAACCCACTCCCTCCACACGGCCACAAAAGCCCTTTCCGAGGGGCGGGGGCACTTTGGAATCCCCTGAGACTGGGGGTTTCCTCAGGTGGGAAAGGACCTCCATGGTGGGGGGTGTGAGGGGTCGTGCAGCCCTGCCAGGTTCTCCCGGCTGAGGTGGATCCAGCAGTGTCCCAGCAGCACCATCACTCCACCATGGAGAAGGGGCGAGGTGGATATGGGGACCCCCAGGTGATATGGAATGGGGCCAAGCCCAAGGCAGAAGAGTCAGGGGATATAGATGCTCTTCAGAGCCCCAGGTGTCACTAAACCACCCCCAAAGTGGATGGTGCCCTCGGTTTTGGGGAACCCCAGCACTCAGGTGAGCACCCCCATGATTTAGGGCACCTGTCGTGGCCTCCTGGCTCTGCTGCACACCAAGCAACTCTGCCCCAGAGGGTTTTTACCCTGAGCCACCACCTCCTCCTTTCACAATGGCTTCAGGATGGGCCATGGGGCAGCACCTTCACCTCTTGCTGCCCTCCCAGCTGGTGCTGACAGGCAAGATCAGTCAGTGCCATTCCAGCCTTGCAGCCCTTCATGGAAGAGCAGTGACCCCTGTGAAGCCTCCCCACACGTCCCCAGTGCCTGCAGGCACACACGAGCTGCCTGACAGCAGTCAGGGAGAGATGCTCCTTCCCTGCTGGGGATCCCCAGGGTGAGGAGCTGACAGGCAGGAGCTGTCAGAGGAGGAGAAATCAGGCAGCTGGCACATCCCTGTCACCGTGCAGGAGGCAGAGATGGAGATCAGCAGTGCTGGCAGGTGCCACACACACCTCTGCTGCCAGTCACAGCATCCCAGTGCAGACCTGCACCCAACTGGGAGGTCAGGACAGCTGTGAGCATGCACCCTGCTCCACCTGCTGCCTGGATAACCACACAGAGGGATGTTGGAGCTGTTGAGCTGGGCTGTCCCAAAGTAGAATCACAAAGTCATGGAATATTGGTTGGAAAAGCCCTCTAAGGTAATGGAGTTGTGCACTGCCAGGGTCACCCCGAAACCACATCCCCAAGTGCCACATCCACGAGTTCTTTGAACCCTTCTGGTGATGGTGACTCCATCACTGCCCTGGGCAGCCTGTTCCAATGTCTGCCAGCCCTTTCACTGAAGGAATTGTTCCTGATATCCAACCTAAACCTCCCCTGGTACAAATTGAGGCCATTTCCTCTGTCCTGTCAGTTGTTATCCGGGAGAAAAAAACCTCCCCTCACCTGGCTCCACCCTCCTGTCAGGGGGTTGTGTAGAGTGATGGTGCCCTGGAAGGGTTTTCCTGACATATCAGGTGAAAATCAGCCTGCAAGGCCACTTGCCACACCGTGTAGCTGCCAGACATGTCTGAAATATTTTAATTGCTGTCCCAGGGAATGCGTTGTTCCTATGACAAATCTCTGCAGAAAGCAGGTGTGAGGAATAAAGGCAGGTATGTGGTTTAAAAGGCAGGATTTCAGGCTCCAGCCCTTGCTCATTGTCACTGATGCATGTCCCTGTCGGCTCATGGGGTGAGAGGAGATAGATGAGTGCTGAGCAGCCCTGGGCAATGCTGGGAAAGCTTGTCCCATCCTTCCCTCTCTTGTTCCCCGTTAAGAATGTCAGGGCTTGTCATCATCCCACATATATTGGTTAATTTGGCTGATTGTTACCCATTCTTTAATACATCCGTTATTTATTTATTCTCTGGTGTAACAAGCAGTTCCAGATTGATCACTTTGGCATGTAAATGAGCCACTCCAGCACTTGCCACTGAAATTTGTACATTGGGAGAGTTTGCAATCAAACACAGGCAGAATCTAAATGACAACATTTCAGGCAGTAATAGCAGGGAGAAGACAGGAAGGATGTGCCATAAATAAGATGGGATCAGAGCAGGGTGCCCAGAGCTGTGCTGACAACACCCCAGGAGCCCCACAACAAGCAACAGGGGTCCCAGAGCTGGCTTGTTCCCCCAGCAGAGAAGAGTAAACTGTGGAAAGGACTTCAGGGATCTCCATTCCGGGTCCTTGCTCACAGCAGGAATATTCCCAACCCTATGGATATGGCTTTAACTACCTGAGCCTTGTAACCCCCCAAGGACAGAGATCACCCATCTCTCTGGTGACCTGTCTAAGGGTTGGACCACACTCAGCTAAAGGAGAACTTCCTAAAGTCCATCCCAAATCTCTGTGACCATCATCCTGAAATGTGTGACATCATTTGGCATTAGTGAGATGTCTTTGACTCTAATTCCTTGCAATAGCTCCCAAGCAGCTGATCATGAGGGTGAATATGAATAATTTCCCTTGCCTTGGCCACAATCCCCCTGGTGTAGCAGTTTATCTCACCTGTGTTTTGCTCACATTCAGCCTGGTGCCCACTGGTTCCCACCCCAGCCCTTCCCCTGATCCAGCAGTGAGTCCCCAGCCCGTTCACCCAGTGAGGAGAGCCCACAGTATCTCCTAAATGTCTCCAAGGGTTTAAAGAAATGGCTTGAAATGCCATTTTTAGAAAGCAACTGAAAAAAAAAAAAAGACAAATTCTGTTCCTTCTTTCCTTCCCCTCCTGGCTTTATGCTGTGGGCTCAGGAGAGAAGGCTCTGAAATACACCCTGGACATGGTGAGATTCCCTTCAAATCCCAAATTATGGTCACACTGGGGGGAGGCACAAGGTCCCCCTGTCTGGGCTTTGTGTTTTGAGGCCCCAGCATGTGAGGTTTGCACTCTTTGGGGCCATTGGGTTGTGGCAAGACCATCAGGAATCCCTGCACCTGACAGGGATGAGCTCATCCCAGTGGAATGGGATCTGCCATGCACTGGTTTGTAGTAACATGGTGTTTCCCACAGGGCTGAGGCGACCAGCACAGATCCTTCCTGCACCCTGTGCACATCCTGGTGGCTGCCAGAGCTTTATCTCCCTTTCCCAGGTTGATACCCATGCCATGACCTGCTTTCCCTGACATTAAGGCCTTGAAAACGGAGTGGAAGTTTCCTGCAGGTGAGCGTTAACTGGGTCATGGCAGCTGGAGGTCCATGCTGGCTGCAGGCCTATTACACCTCATTTTTATTACAGCTCTCTTTCCACAGTGCCTCCTCCAGGAACTCAGCTTCCCTCTGACTGACCTTGGCTGCCGGATCGATCCGAATTCACAGTCCCCCTCCTCACGTCTGCCCAATTTGGAGGAGCTGATTGCTGCTCCTGAGGCTCTGATTGCCTTTGCTCCCAGACACAGGGACTCCAGCAGGGGCCTCACAGGCTCCATCAGCCAAACTTCCACTGAGCAGATTCCCGAGGAATATCTGAGGATATTCCTGTGCAGAGCCAGAGCAGATGTTTTCAAGGCATCCAGGTTGTTCCTCCTCATCCCTGTGGTGTGGAAGCCAGACACCTCTAGTGGAAGGTGTCCCTGCCCATGGCAGGGGGTTGGAATGAGGTGGTCTTTAAGGTCCTTTCCAAACCAAACCATTCTGGGATTTGATGATCTGTGTCTAAAGAGCACAGAATTTCAGGAGCTCTGATTTTGGCTGCTCTTTGGGTCCTTGTTCCCCAAGCAGAGGGCAGAGGTGTGGTCTACACTCCTCCAGCATCCTCTCAGGCACTTCCATCAGCTCGACACCTCACCACGCTCCGTGGACAGATTCCAACTTCTCCCCTTCCACTGTGCTCCCTATGACTTCACCCTCCTCTGCCACCTCTGTTGCTTTCCAAAAAGGACACAACCCCTTCCCAGCGTGGATGAACACTTTCCCCCTTGCAGTGGCAGGAGCCACTCAGGGTCCCCTCCTCTTGAAGTCCTTTCTGCAGGCAGAGGTCAAACCCATGTCCTTGCTGCCAACACAGAGGCAAATCAATCAACGTTTCAGAGGCAATTGCAGAACTCCTCCAGTCTCCCTGTGAGGGTAACTCTGTGGCAGCCCCAGCACCAACTCCCTGGCCTGGAGTTATTCTTCACGTGGATTTTAATTTCCAAGCTTGCACTGAGGGATGGGAAGAATCCCAGCTTCTAATTAATTGCTGAGTTCCCCGTAATGGATGCAAATTGCTGCCAGTGTCTCTGGTTTACTGCACTGTGGAGAAGGTCACTCTGAACACTTTTTCCAAACACCACAATGAGTGGTCTTAAGTCCTGAATCAGCTGCACTCTCCAGATCCAGGGGGAAGTTTGCACTGGGTGCCAGGAGAAGACTGTGATCCTGTGTGTGTGACCAGAGTGGGGAACCACACTGGCAGACAAGGAATGCTGGAATGTGGCTGCCTCTGGACAGTGGGTCCTGGTGCCCTGGATATGTAGGAAGAAATTGTTCCCTGTGAGGGTGATGTAGCAGCCTCAGCCCTGGAAGTGTCCAAGGCCAGGTTGGAAGGGGCTTGGAGCAACCTGGGATAGTGGAAGGTGTCCCTGCCCATGGCAGGGGGTGGGACAGGATGAGATTTTAGGTCCCTTCCAACCCAAAATTCTGGGATTCTATGATTCCATCATCTCCTCTGGTGCACACAGTGGTCCCAGCAGGAGGACAAGCACAAGCTGGCACATGCAGGACCCTACAGCAGGGCTTCATGTGGTGTTCTGCAGGACAAAAAGGAGGCATTTTAATTTCCAGTGCAGATTCGTCCTGCAATGGGATGTATTTGTTTGCATTAGCCTTCATGAGGAGGTTTCAGGAGCCTCAGGATAAGCAGTGGGATTTCTAAGCAACTTTAATCCTTCTGGTAATCGTTGAATTTTTCAGCTTAATTTATTTGGGGAAGTCAAATGAAGGCTCTCATTTGCCTCAACAGTACAATGAGATCAGAGTTTCTGCCTCCCGTTCTCACTCCTGTGCTGGATGGATCTCCCTAATGCCTTAAAGCCCATATTTTTGGGATCTACATCTCTTCCCAGGTGTCTCCTATGCTGCTGTGATGTACCATTTCCTGGGCAGAGCCATGTCCTTCCCCTCAGAGTGGTGCTGATGGGCCTTGTTGAGGTTTACGAGGGGATTTCCTGAGCCCTTCAAATTGTCTCCCTCACTAATTAATGATAAGGTTTCAGACTCAGAACGTGCAGTTAAATATACTGCAGAAGTGCATTTCATTAATCTTAATTTAATGATTCAAATACTCAGAAGCCTCTGCTCAGGCCCTGTGATTGATGGCAGCTCTGTCACCCTGCTCTGGTCCCTTGGCATCTCTGCCTCCACAGTGGGCACAAGGGCACCCACCTTCCCTGCTTTCCCTTTGCCTATTGCCCCCAGATCCAGGCTGGGCACAATTTTGGAAGGCTTTAGGTGTTTGATAAGAAAGTGTATGAGTGACAATTCTTATGCTAGACAGGACATCTTCTCTGAATTTAAATTCTTTGTGTCCTGGTGTGCAACTCCAGCAGCAGAGCACGTCAGTGGCCAGGGCTGGTGGAAAACAGGCTTTGCAGACCACTGAAGGGAACATTTGAGCAAACTGGTCCAGAAATTGCACTTCATTCCCCTGCAAAGCACTGTGCAAATCCCTGCAGGGCTTGACAGCCCATGGGACACAAAGCAAGCTGTGTGCCACCCCAGATATCCAGTTCTGCTGGTATGGATGAAGTACTGGTTTGTGCCTGCTGGGAACATACATCTTCAGCCTCCTCCTTGTTGGACCTGGGGACAGGCAGCTGCAGCACCTCATGTCACTCAGGTGTTGGATCCAGCATAATATGTTCCCATCAACAAAAATTACTGAAACCTATAATTTAATGAAGAAGAGATTGGGAAACAGCACAGGAACCACCCACACTTGTCTCTGCTGTGGTTACAAGGATCCTGCTGCAGACCCTGATGTGCTGCAATTCTGGATAAACAGACAGGGGGAGAAAAAAAACCCACCTTTTTGGAGACAAGACCAAGATACTCTGCCAGTGATGTTGTTCTTCCAGAAGCTGAGCATCCTGCTGCTCCTCTGGGATCGCACCAGCTCAGTGCTTGACACGCAAAGCCTCTCTCTCAGCATCCCAGTTCCTTTGTGGTTTGGATCTGGAGATGAGACATCATTGTCTGGAGCCCTAGTGGTACCTGCTTGATTTTTCATTGAGACCTGGTGCCTCAACAGCAAAATCCTTGTTGTATCTCCTACCATTACCTTCTCCCAGAGGAGAATCAGGAAGGGATGCTCCCTTGCTTTCATGAACCCTGATAAAGATGTATTTTTTAAAGCCCTACTTTCCTCAGTGATAGGATTAAGCATAGTACTCAGTTTCTATTTTAAAAAAAGCATATTTTTACCATGTGCTGAAGGAAGAGCCTCAAAAACACTATCAAAAGGCTGCTGTCAGTTTAGACATCAAAAGCTGAGGGTGACAATCCAAAATCAAAAATGGTTTTTAAGTAAGGCCTCATTTGAAGCCTGGAAGAAGTTTGGGGCAGAGCAGGGGCTTTCCAGCACCTCCAGGGTGACACTGAGAAACATTTCTAAATGTCTGGAAGACTTAGGGACACTGTACTATAGACATCACGTGGGGTGGCAGCATTTCCCCTGTGTCTCTGAGGTCCAGGCCTGTGCTGACCAGCAGCTACAGCCTTCTGCCAGCCCTGTGTGCTGCAGCTGTGTGGGGACAGAGACTCTGCTGTGCCTCAGGCTGAGGATCTGACAGGCTGGCCCTTGGGCTCTGCTGCATCTCCTCACCCTTTATTAAATAGAACACTTTGCTTTGGGGGCTGATTAATTCCTAATCAAACAGTGTTTGCCAGTGGCTGTCTCCAAGCCCCCAGGGCTGCACTGCTGAGGACTCCTGTGTTTCTGGCACCTCTGAGGCAGCATTTGTGTGCCTGCCTGTCTCAGCTGTGCTCTCAGCAGAGCTGATCATGGAGTCATAGAATCCCAGAACCGTTTGGGTTGGAAGAAACCAACCATAAATGCATCAGTCAATCAATTTATCTCTTCTTCTTTCACCCCCTGCCATGGGAAGGGACACCTTCCACTAGACCAGGTCCAAGCCCATCCAACCTGGCCTTGGACACTTGCAGGGATGGGGCAGCCACAGCTTCTCTGGGGAACCTGTGCCAGGGCCTCCCCACCCTCACAGCCAACAATTCCTACCCAATATCCCATCTAAGCCTGTCCTCTGGCAGTGGGAAGCCATTTCCCTTTGTCCTGTCCCTGCATCCCTTGTCAAAAGTCCTTCTCAATCTCTCTTGGAGCCCCTTTAGGCCCTGGAAGGGGTTTGAAGGTCTCCCTTCTCTTCTCAGGGTGAACAACCCCACCTCTCTCAGCCTGATTATGATGATCCCACGATCTTCTTATGGGATCATTTCATGAAGGACCATTTAGGACCAGAGCCTTCTAGCAGGGTTCTTCTCTTCTCAGGGTGAGAAGTGTCCAAGGCCAGGTTGGATGAGGCTTGGAGCCACCTGGGCTAGTGGAAGGTGTCCCTGCCCATGGCAGGGGTGGGACAAGATGAGCTTTAATGTCTCTTCCAAACCAAACCATTCCAGGATTCTGTGATCCCTGTGAGTACAACCTCTCAATCCAGTGTCCCAGAACCAGGCTCTGGGAGGGGAAGCTGCTGCTGCCTGACCGTGCTCAGGGGGTGTATTTGGGTCAGACTGAGGACAGATAAATCATCTGCATGCAAAGTGCACGTGGCTCAGGTGTCAGAGATGGGAATCAGGGAGCTGGGGAGGTTTATTATACCTGAGGCTACAGAGGTGTCTGACAAGTGCTCACTCTAAGCTGGTGAGAAGTAAAGGACCCCTGTGTGAGTGAGACCCCCTGGGACTCAGTTCCCTCGTGGACCTCACCACTTGGCAGCATCAATGAGGCCAGGGAGGAGCACAGAGGCTCCTGGAGGATAAGGATGGTGCCTACACAGACCTCCACAGAGCTCCCAGCCTGGATGGGCTGTGCTGGTGGTGCTGTTTGGTGACAGGGGTGACAGGGCTGTGATCCCTTTCTGTGAACACTGAACATGTGAAAATTCTCATGAGTGAACACCGAATGCCTTTTCCTGGCTGTCCCAAAATTTCTCACCTGTGCCCTGCACCCCTCCCTGCCTCCCTTCCCTGCGCAGTAACTCCTGTGACAGAAGCAAAACACCCCAGCTAGGGAGGAGAGCCAGTTCCAGCTGGGTGGAGGAGCTGGAAATAGCCTTTTGTGAACCATTTTTAGCAGTTCATTTGGAGATGTGTTTTGCCAGCAAAACCTTCAGCGTGCTGTTTATCCCTGTTAGGGGAAGGCTGTTATTAGTGCAAAATGAGGCAGTTGTGGATCTGGCTCCTCAGCAGCTCTGAGGCAGTGATGCAGCAAGCACAGAGAGAGGCTTTAAAGTGCCATTGTGAATTCATGCTCACATTCATTGCAATGACACCCTCAGTTTTGGCAAATTCAGCTGTTTTAGCAACCTGGTGCAAGTGAGGGACTTACCAGGAACAGAGGGTTTGTTGGGAAGAAGCACATTGTCTTGGTGAGCACAGGTCCAGGCTTGGTCAGCAAAGCCAGAGTGGAGCACTACTGATTTGGGACTCTGGCAGTGATGGTGACTTTGTAATATCCACATCCCACAGTTTCCAGTTTAGAGTGCACAGAGGTGGAGTCATTGTGACCCTGTAGACATGGGTGGCCTCTGGACATGGATATTCATGGAACATCTCAGATCACCCCTTACAGCCTTTCAGCTTTGCTCAGCTCTCATTTCACAGATTGCACCACTGGCACAGTTTTCTTTTTTGGCAAGGAAAGGGTTATTTAAAACCTCAGTGCCTTTCAGCCTATTCTTTGGAGGCTGCATGGAGATTCCCACTCCATCCCTGGTACCATGGGTGGCTCCTGGTCCTGCACTGGCCCAAATCCCTTGACTGAGGGACTAATGCAGGGCACAGCAGGAAGGTTGCACGTGTGTGTTGTCCCATGTGTGATGGGAACACGAAATGCTGGAGGAGCTGTGGCATCCAGATACACACAGGAGCACAAATATACTGTATAAATACAGCAAGGACAGATTTTCCAAAGTCATGGTGCCCAAGAGGAGCAGGGTTGGTGATCTTACACCAGAGTTGTCACAGGGGAGGGACAGGAATCCCAGCCAGGAGCAAAGTGATGGAGGAAGGAGGGAGGAGAAGGAGGAGGGATTGGGAAGTATCCTGCATTCCCTGAGGGGTTAAACCTGCAGCCCCGTGGAAAAAGTGTTTTGGGAACATGTGTGAGGCACATTGGGGGTGGTAGGGGTGGTCCAAGGAGGGGAGGATGTAGTCAGAGTCCCCAGAAAGGCTCAGATCCGTGGCTGTGAAGGGATGGGCACATGGAGATGCTCTGGATGCAGTGCAGCCAGGTGGGGACAGCAAATCCTTCCGAAAGCACTGACTGACTGGAATATTTGCATTGTTTTCCTGGTGTTTTCTGATGTACTAAATGAAGTGTTTTGAGGCAGAGCAGGAGAGAAGGCATCTCCTCAGCACGGTGGTGGCTGGTGGAGGAGTAAGTGCTCAGTTATTTCAATACATTATTTACAGGAGGGAGCCAGACCTGTGCTGGGTGGTGTCAGGGCAGTGCTGGTTAAGGTGGGCTCATTTCACAAACATGCATTTTAACAAGGCCAGAGGGCAGGTAACACACCAGGAGGGGAGCTGACAATTATCAGAGGGGCTGCATCCCAGAGAGCAGGGCCCTTGGATGTGGATTGCAGGTCACAGAAGGCAAAAAGGTGCTGTTCACTGTGGCTGAGGGGGCAAATGATGTGCTCGTGTGAGCAAGAGGTGCCATGGAGAGGGATCACCTCCCTGTCCTCGTGCCTGAGCCCCTGCAAAGATGTGGTTTGGCCACTGGCTGAGCCAGTGGCAAGCAGAGGGTGTTTATGGAGCCTGTGCTGGGTGCTGCTGAAGGCCAGGCATAACCAACTTTGCCAAGGGAACTGGGTGAAATTCTTCCCTGTGAAGGTGGTGAGGCCTTGGCACAGGCTGTCCAGAGAAGTTGTGGCTGTCCCATCCCTGGAAGTGTCCAAGGCCAGGTTGGATGGGGTTTGGAGCAACCTGGGCTGGTGGAAGGTGTCCCTGCCCATGGCAGGGGGTGGAATGAGAGGAGTTTTAAGGTCCCTTCCAAACCAAACCATTCTGTGATTCCATGATTCCTGCCCCAGGTCAAAGCATAGGGTGGGCAGGATGGGTGAGGGGAGGCCAAAGAGGAAGGACTGAGGGCAGGGGATGAGGGCAGGGGACATCCATCACTTAATGAATGAAGAGATGCAGGGCATGCAGAAGATAATCCTGTGTTTTCCATGTACACTTGCTGTGTGGGGTGGAAGGGAAACAAACCATCAGTATGGCCATTTGAGCATGGAGCCAGCCCTCAGGATCAGAGTGTCACCTCCAGGGAGATGTGACTGATGCTGATCAGGGACTGGGAAGCTCTGGCTTGGCTCAAGTATTGACTTGAGGCACCTGGAGCTGCTTGTTCATGCAGAGGTGCTTTGCTGTGGTGGATTTTCTCCTCTGACACCAGGGAGGTTCTGCACCCCTTCCCTCACGTGACACCCATGTGCAGGTGTCCCTCAGGCCTCCATTCCTTGCTGTCCAAGCTCTGCAGAGCTCCAGGTGTCTCTGCACAGAGAGACAGCAGAGCTGTGCTGCTGCAGAAGAACCGGCTTTCATGGCGAGCTAATTCCAGAGTCAGTAATTTAATGATGATTAATGACAGGTACACCACCCTTTCCTTCCTCTTTCTATCGATTGGGGAAAAAAAAAACCTTGGAGCAGAGCCGGAGATTAATTAATTCTCTCAAGTGGAGGGGAAAGTAATCAGACTGAAATCAGATGGAATTTAGGACTTGTGGGTGAGCAGGAAAGATGTGCCAAGTGACATGGAAAGGAGAGATGCCTCAGCCACTGTTGGGTCAGCACGGACACAGCTGCTGAGCAGATTGCCCTGGAAAGGGCTGGGAAAAGTGGATGTAAGGGACAGGTATCCAGGCTGGACCTGCCCACCTGGGACACTCAGCCAGGCCCCACACTGGACCAGAGAGGGGATGCCATGAATTCATTACAAAACCTGGCATTAGCTTGTCCAGGGTGCTCAGAGCTTCTTGCTCCCACCTTGTCTCTACTTTGACTCCAAAGTTGTGTTTCTCTTTGCTACAGTGCTGCATTACAGCACGACATTTTCACCTCCCTGGAAGTGTCCAAGGCCAGGTTGGACAGGACTTGGAGCAACCTGGGCTGGTGGAAGGTGTCCCTGCCCATGGCAGGGAGTGGAATGAGATGTGTTTTAAGGTCTCTTCCAACCCAAATCATTCCAGGATTCTGTGATCCTGTGAGCATCAGAACTGGTTAAGCTGCCACAAAAAGCCTCATTTTGCAAATCTCTGTGACTGATTGTTTAATTTTTGGTTTTTGTGTTTGCTTCACGTGGGAAACCCAGGGCAGGGCTAATCAAGGCTGGGGGGTTGATATACCTGTTAATAACTGCATCAAAACCACATATCCCCCAAGAATTTATATTTCACCTTGAGAAAATATCTCCTTCCCTCTTTGCCTCTCTGAATCAGTTCATTAGCAGGGCATGGCTGTGTCTCTCAGCTCTCTGAGGCTCAGAGCTCCAGCAACCTCCCAAGTATTTAAGCATGACTGGTTTGCTTGTGCCTGCCATACAAGGGATTTAAACCTGTACCCTGTTCAAGCAGTGGTCAGACTCACAACTGCTTCATTTCTAACAGCATGAACACAAAGCCATCAGACAGGAGATATTCCAGAGTGCCTTTCCCTTTGCAGTCCAGTTCAATGTCACCTCACATTAAAAATGGGACCATTATTCCTAAACCTGTGACCCCAGTGAAGCAGTCGGTGACACCGTGTCAAAATCTTTTGACGTGATGCTTCAAGAAAGAATCCTAAAGAAAATGAACCATCTTCAATGAATGCAATTAATCATTTTTCACCCTGGAGAGAGCTTACCAACAGGGTTCACTCCAGGATGGGAGACTTGACAGGTTCATAAAGGATCAGAGAAATTTTTCTGGTGAAATCTCCAGTTTGGTCAAGGCTGTGTGGGTCAGGTCAGTTTAGACTGGGTCAGCAATGCACCCTTCAGTGGAGAGGGCTGTCCTCAGGTGGGCTACACTGACCCAGCATGTCAAGGAAAGTCATTTTTCTCCCTACTCAACACTCAAGGAGCCACAACAGAGACTGTTTTGGCCCCTCTGCTGCATAAAGTGCAGATCCAATGGAGGCCACCAAGATGGTCAGGAGCTGGAACATGGGGCCAAAAGAGACCAAAAGGACATTTGTTCAGCCTCAAGAAGGGAGAGATGGGTGAGATCTTTCTCTGCCTTATGTGGAGGCTTTAAAGGAGGTAGAGCCAGACATGTCAAATGAAAGAGGAGGAGGACACAAGGGCAGAGTATGGTGGGAAAAAATTAAACACTTCCTCCCTATGGGAGTCTTGTAAGTCTAGAAGGGGGATGTGTCCCTGAGGCTGCTTGAAACCCACCTCCAAGAGCTCATCTCAACCCAGCTGTGTCCAGTGCAGCTCTCTGAGGTGGCCCATCCCTCCCCAGCCAGCTCTGTCCACACAACAAGGAGCTCTGTGGCTGCAGGAAGGGCTGCCTTCCTCAGAGCCTCAGGGCAGCAACAGCAATGTCTTGTCACAGCTCCTGCCTCCTGTGCCCCTTGGGGTGTCAGCAGGGACAAGCAGAAGCTTCCAGAATCCTGGTGGGAGCAAACCCTGACTGTGCAACCAGCCCAGATATTTCTCCTCCATGGGCTCAGCTCTCTGGGACTGAAGGAAGGGGGTGAATTTATAATTTATTATTGATTGTCAGGGGTGGGGAGTGCTCTGCATGACCCAGAGTACACAGGGAGGCGTGGGAGGTACGGCGCCTCTCCTTGTGCTCCTGCAGCAGGGCTGCTTTTTGATAAAAGTTTAATAAATTGAAAGACACAGTTTCCATTCCATTGGTAATTAACTTCTGCTGCTGTGTTTCCTCCTAATTGTCTGTATTACTCCAGATAAAACTTAGATCAATAGAAACCAAAGTCTAGAGGCTGGGAAAGTTGCGATTGATTAATTTTCTCTCTCTTGCATTTATCTTCCATATGCTGGTAATCAAACGAGACTGACTGATCCTCACGCAGATCCTGGGCCCTCCACGGCTGCTTCTGTCCCGTGGGGACTTTGCAGTGGGCTGAGCAGTGTGTCTTAGAAAGGAGCCAACCCAGGGCAGCTCTTACTGTGCCACTGCATCCCTGTCTTTGCCTCTCCAAGATGGATTCCATGAGGGATCGCTTATCCCAGGGTGGTGGCTCCTTGTGGTTCCCTCAGGCTCTGCAGTTTGTGCTGGGACACAAACACTAGGAAACACCTGGAGGGCATCAGTGCCCCTGACACATCTTCTGTCAAGGCTCATCACTGCCCATGGGCTGTGACTGTGAACAGGGCTGAGAAGATCCACAATGTCTCTCTTCCCGAGCGTCTGAGCCTCCATCCAACTTTGGCATGGTCCATGAGACATGGACAGAACCATCTTGCTGCCAGTCCTGGGAGTCAGCTGGTCTCTGGACCCTCTTTAAATGTTGGAGTATTTCTCCCACTCCTCCCAGCTGCTGCAGGCAGAAATTGCTTCTGTGGGATGCAGCCAGATTTCCAGCCAAGGCTGTGTGTGCTGGAGCTTGTCCAGAGAACGGGAAGAAGCTGGGGAAGGGAGCACCAGGAGTGATGGAGGGAGCTGGGGGGGCTCAGCCTGGAGAAAAGGAGGCTCAGGGAGGACCTTCTTGCTCTCTGCAACTCGCTGACAGGAGGGGGGAGCTGGGAGGGGTCGGGTTCTGCTCCCAGGGAACCGGGGACAGAACTGGAGAACGGCCTTGAGTAGTGCCAGGGGAGGTTTAGGCTGAATATTAGAGAAAATTTCTTCCAAGAAAGTGTGGTCAGGCATTGGCACAGGCTGCCCAGGGCAGTGGTGGAGTCCCCATGCCTCAAAGTGTTCAAGACTTGGATGTGGCCCTTGGGGATGTAGTTTATTGGTGACAATCGTCATACTGAGTTAATGCTGGGACTCAATGATCTTAGAGGGCTTTTCCAACCTTAATGATTCTCTGATTCTCTAGGATTTTATAGTCATCAATGCTGTAGGATTTTATAGTCATCATCTCTCATTCTTTTTCTCCATGCTTTGAACTGCCTGTGGCTCAGGATGGACAGGGAATTCCTGGGGAGGGTTGGTGTGTGTTTCCCGATGTCCTGACATCCCATCTATATTGCCCAGGCAGAACTGCTCTCTGTGCTTTCCATGTCATTTACTTGCATGTGGGTGCTGCTAAATTGAGAATTTAAAAAGAAGGGCTCAAGTGCATTGTGCTGAATTTCAACACAGCCTTCCCCTTCCACCACGTGCCAAGGACCTGCCTCAACCCCCTCTCAGCCCTTCTCCATCAGCAGATCCTTGGCAGGAGGTGCCTGGCACAAAGTGGTTCAGCTCCACTGGGAGCTGTGGGACCTTTCCAAGTGCAGCAGCTCCATGCCTGGACCACACCCATGAGTGAGGAGAAGTGTTCAGGGGTTCCTTGACTTCCATCAGTCTCCACGGGGGCAATCTGTGATCTTGTCCTGTGCCTGGTGCAGACCCCTTTAGACAAAGTGGGTCTTTGGGTCACCCTGATCTCTTAATTTTCTTTGGCAGTGTTTTCCCTGCATTATCAAAGGGATCTTTTCTTATTTTGGTGTGCAATGAAGATGTGGAGTTTCCAGTGGGCCCAGCCAAGCACTGCACTTTTCCAGCTTCTTCCGTGGCACCTTCTTCTTTATTCCTTAAACACCTTCAGCATTTTGGATTGCAGAAACCATCCCCAAGGACACTGGCTGCAGCTCTGCCCTGTGCCATCTGTGGATGTGATTTCTCCCATTTTATTGTCTACCAATTCATCCTTGATTGCTTCATCCAGGTTTCCTAGAGCCATCCTCTGCCCTCAGAAATTTCTGCATCAATAACTACCCTCTCAGAAGAAAACAATGTACCTTGACCTGGGGTCAAGGAGAGGCTGCACCACACGAGCTAAGCCCAGCTCTGAGCAGTAATCAAAGAATCCCAGACTTGTTTGTGTTGGGTGGGACCTTAAGGCTCACATTAAATCATATTCCACCTCCTGCCATGGGCAGGGCCACCTTCCACAAGACCACGATTCACTGATCATGGATGTTTGCTCCAAAAGCACGTTCACTACTTGTGGACTGGTAAGATATTAAGGCAAAGACAGGATATTTTTTCAATGCTTGACAGGTATCAGGGGAGAGGACTGACAGCAGGCAATTTCTCAGGGGAAAATTCTAGCTAATACTGGGAGAAAGTGGACAAAACCTATAGTACAGAGGGAAAAGAACAGCATCTCTGGCTGGGGGAGCTTCACCCTGACCTCAGTTATGATAACAGATGTGTCAGGCCTGACTGACCTTAACCTGGACATTAGTCCAGCTGTTTCACTGCTCTGGCAGGGAAGAGAACTAAGAGAATGAGCAAAGGGAAGGAAAAAATTCTAAAGGAGAAAAATGGTTTCTGGCCCTGCAGGTGGCCAGCAGGACCTGACAAAGGGATGCTGGCAGGCAGTGATGGACCATCCCCTGCAGCCTCTCCAGGGGATGCTGTTATTCTGTCTGTGATGCAGACCTGCATTTCCAGCCCCAGGTTGACTCCTTCCTTGACCCTTTGTTACGGAATTAATCCCAAACATCTTTGTCTCCTTCTCCCTGCTTGGGAACCCATTCCCCTTTGTGTGTTTGTGAATCTCTTAATTTTCCATGTCACGGTGGTCACAGGCAGTTTATGCAGATTTTATATTCGACCAGAATTGGCCGTGAAATCGGATAATCCCTTTCCATATTTAAGAGATCGTGATCTCCTTTCTCGACCCTGGTTGCGTCAGGCCAAGGTCCCTGTGCTCCTCCACTCCCCAAATCCTCCCAGCACTGCTGCCAGAGCTGGAGATAATGATGTAAGTAAGATCTTAACACTGCCTTGTACGTCCCTGTCTCTGCTGCAAACGCTGTCTGGTGCATTGTGTGCCTGCATTAGCCACAGACTATTGGGAATCAAATTAGATTAGAGGAAAAAAGAGATATCAACTACCCTTGATCTCTGAGGTTTGAGACCAATTGTTTGTGACTAAGATCTTCACTAAGCCTGATTTGAGAGGCACAAATAATTTGCCTGGAGTGAAACAAATTAATGGAAAAGCCTCTCAAATGAGGTAAATCCATTTTGGGGTCTTGGTCACGGTTGTTAGTCCATAACTCTCTCTTCTCTCTTCCAGGATGATAAACCACACTTTTACAGCAGCACCGTGCTACTTTATAAAACCTGGAGATGTAAGCAGTGCTTAAAAATCTGTTAAACTTCTGCACTGCTGTGTGTTAAGGTGGAGAAATGCTCTTTTAAACACTGAGCATTAGCACTGATAGGTTTTAAGTGTCTGCTATGGTTACATTGCAAAGTGAACCAGTTTCTCAGAAATTGAAAAAGAAATAGTGACCAAACGAAGAAAAATGTGTCCATCCCCGGGCAAATTAAGTGTCAAATCATAATGTAGCTGATTAAAAATTTTTAGGAGCAACTATTAGAAACTTAAAAGCTGAGAATGCCACTTCTCCCACTTTTTAGGAGGTGGGGTGGTCAGGAGGCTGTCACTGCTCCCAGGTTACAGTGTATTAAAGGAGGACAGGAGCTGCACAGAAAACCAAAATTAAACCTTTGCCTGACGTTCTGAACACCTCTTGTCAAGGAGATTCCCAGGGGATAAACATGAGAAGTTGCCTCAAAAATTTGTCAGAGGAGCAAAACATGCCTGAAGAATCCCAAAGAGCCAGGGCTATATGTGACTCAGAAAAGGCTTCCAGAGGAATCAGATCAGCTGCAAACTCCAGTGTGCAACCCCAAACCGGTGTGGAGGGTGACAGATGTGACACTGAACCATATAAAAAACTGGACAGCAAGTGGCCAGTGGGTCTCAATTCCACACCAAGCAATTGGGACAACTTCAGTGATAGACAGATTTAGTAGACACCTCAACAAACAAAATTTATCAAGAAGTTGCCCTGAGATTTTCTGTAGAGGGGAATCAGTTCCATCAGACCTTGGAGAGATCTTTGAAGAGGTGAAAAAGGTCAAGGAGAAGGACTATATGGCCAACACCAGTTAATCTGAACTCAAAAGGCTGTGGTGCAGCACCTCAGAAAAGGCTCCTGTGCCAAGGTGTGGGGGTTCAGCCCTATGGACTGATAACCAGCTCAAAAAAGGGATAAACAAAGCTGGGAAGAGATGCCCAGTTACATGATGGAAGAGCTCATCTCCAGAGGTCCAGGAATTCTGGCAGAGTACAAGGCTTGATATCATGTTTGTAACAGCCAAAGGAGGTGGTGGAAGCTGAGGCAGCAACGCAACGATATTCAGAATGTTCAGATCTCAAAAGGAACCAAAAAAAAAGTCAAAATTATGATCTGCAGGGAGATAAAATGGCCCTGAGTCCATGTCACTGGGAAGGAAAAGAAACCCAAGCTGTACATGATAACAGGCTCCAAATTAGCAACACTCAGAAAGGAACCATGTGGAACTCCCTCAAAGTACCTGGAAATTATGTCCAGCAGCAAAGGGAAAGGTTCAGGAAAATACTGAGATTGATGCAGAAACTTTGATACAGCTCCTGTGAGTTGAACAGCACAGGCAGTTCTGGCCTTGGCACCCAAAAACTGAGTTCTTACAACTAGAAACAGTCACAAGAGATGTGGGGTGGTGGGAGAGGCAGAACAGGTACACAAAGAGGTGGAATGGATGGGAAGATGGGCTTAGGGAAAGAAGAGATGCTTTGGAGAGCTGCTGCATGTGGGATAAGGAAGGGCTGGCAGATGGAAATGGGAAGGGATGTGTTCCTGGAGGACAGCTCTGCCAGAGGTGGTGGGCTGGCTCTGGGATCCTTGTCCTGCAGGATTGATGAGATGCTTTGTGTACCTGCATTTTGTACCACCAGTTCCCCTGCCAGGCAGAGCCCTCTTGACTTTGTGCTGGTCCTGGGCTTGACCTGCACCACTACTGCATGTGAGACAGCTTGGGTTGGCAGCTACAGCCTCCTTAGTGCCCCACCACGAGCTGGAAAGGGACTGGGAAAACACACAACATGGACAGGTAGCAATGAACCCAAATCCATCCACTGAGTTTGCTAGAAAATTGATTCCCTGAATTGCTCCTTTGCTGCAGATAATGAAAATTAGAGAAGGGATTTTAAGTCACCAACAGGAGAGAAGGTCTGATTTTCTCCTGCACTGGGTTTGATGAAGCTTGCCAAGCCCACACAACCCTCTCTGGGTAACACTGGGGTGTATTGGCACCGTGCTGGGCTGGCAAATGCTGCTGACTCAGGACAACCTCTCACAGGTTGGGAATGGATCCCTCAAGAACCTTCTTCAGGGATCCTGATCTCTCCTGGGGCCAAGGCCCACCCCACTGGGACACAAAACAGTCACTGCTGTGCCCCCAGACCCTGAGCTGCCCAGGACAAGGTGCCAGTGTGGCACAGGAGATGCTCTGTATAAGATGGTCTGTATAAACCTGCCTTCATCTCTGTCACTGTGCACCCAGGTGAGCAGCAGCTCCCTGTCTCCAGATTTCAGACAGGGTTGTGAGTGCTATTTTAATCCCTGATTTGAAATCCTGTCTCTTTAGTGCTCCTTGTTTCCATCCCTTCTGTCAGCTGTACCCCATGCCCACCCAGCCTCTCTGCTCTCCTAAACAGATGGTGCTGTTGTCTGGCTGTTCCTGTCACCCCTGGTTTGCTTTCTCTGACACCCCATCTCATCCTTGCAGACTTCACCAGGTACTTCCCCTTCTCCAAGGCAGTGCAGAAATTCACTGTCACAGCCATTTTCAGGCCTGTTGTACCTGTGTCCTCCTTTGCTGCTCCTCTGGTTCTTCCCTTCCCTCCTTTGCACTCACCCCCTCCTGCCCATCTGCTGCCAGGCTCTGAATTCCTCCTTGTTCTCTGTTCCCCCAGCCCCTATGGACATTCCCCTCCTTTTGCCTCACACCTGAATCACAAACCCCTAATTACTCCCACTGTGCTCCCCTCCTGTGATCTTGCTGTACAGAGCCCTACCCATGTCTTCTTCTCTTTCTTCCTGACACTTTCTCCTTCCCTTCTCGTGCTCTTCCTCCCCACTCCCCCTGAAAAATATTCCCTTCAGATCCTGGAGGTTCTGAAGGCTTTGCTTGGCCTTGACACACCCATGCTCCCTGTCTTTTTGGGATCACCTCCCTCTTGGCTGCCCCGTGGGTAACAGGGCTGTGGCTCATTAAAGCAGGAGAATTACAGCCCTGTCAAGAAATACCACGTAGAGAACAGGCCAGAATCCTGGCAGCTGCTCTGCTGGCAAATGCACAGTGGATTCTGGAAAGCAGCAAAGCCCTTTGTTTTGCTTCAGTGCCATAAATTGATTCCAGTTTAGGGGTTTTTTTGTGCTCTTCTCCTTTCTCTGCCCCCCAACCAGTGTGTCCCACAGGGTCCTGTGGAGCAACGTGGTCACTGACCTGTGTGGGGACACCACAGCATCCCGTGAGGACCCGAGGCCGTGGGCTCAGTGCCAGCTTAGAATGAAGCAATTCATTTTCACAGCTGAAAACCCTTCACATTTCATCTCATTTTCAAAAAAAAAGAAAAAAAAATGCTGATAAAGCCACAAATTCCACAAGGAAAAGGGTTACCTTGAGAGTCAGCCTTGTTTGTTCTCTTCCCAAGCAACCCCCCGCTGCCTGACAGGGCAGAGCTGCATCTCCCCTGGCACAGCATTTCCAGCCCAGAGGATGCTGAGGACACGCCTGTGGGAAGCAGTGCCTGGTCCCACCATGCCCTGACAGTGTGGTGACATTTCCCCTCCGTGCTGGAGAACTGCAGCTCACCCAGCTGAGCCCTCCTGTGCTGCAGGGAACACGAAACCTCTGCAGCAAAACCGGGGCTGTTTGTTCACAAATACCGTGTTTTGCACAGGAGCTGAGAGGGAGGTGTGGGGATGGGAGTACTTGAAAAGCAAATGAACTTATGTTTTATGCTTTTTAAGATGTCTAACAGAGTACAAAAGTTCATCTTTAATAGGGGGGCAACACAGAGTGCTTAGAGCTGCGGTTTGACACAGATACAGAGCTCAAATGCCTTTGAAGTATCTTCTGATTCCTCATTCTGCCTGAAGTAACTTTAGATTTATGCAGCAGATGGGAAATAGTCCCTCGTTACGTGGCTCTCTGCTTCAGCACCGACTCTGAGATAAGGCAGTCTCGCTGCATCTGCACTCCTCAGAAGAGCTCTTAGTGCTTCAGTCTTCAGGGGCCTGAGTCTGTAGTTTGCATATTTTTTCTGTTTTTCTCTAAAATTAGTCTTGATAAGTCCAGCATGTTGTGAGCATCTTCAAAGGAGAATCAGGAGGAGAAAAAGTTTGTGTGCGGAGTAGAGGTGATTCATTTCAATGCGTTTGAAAACAGCTCTGTGTGTTTTGGGGGAAGAGCTCTACGGAGGAGTGTCGGGGAACGGCCCCGCGGTGACCCCGGCCCGGCACACGCCGGCTTTGAAGGAGACGCTGGAAAAGCTTTTTCCGTGACTCTCCCCGCTGCAAAACACACCCTCGGCCTCAGCGAGGTCCCTGAGAGGGGCGACGGTCCCTGAGGGGGCGGCAGGGAGAGGGCAGCGTGTGCTGAGTGTGCCGGGGGTGGGGCTGGGGGTGGG
>VYXB01004093.1:478-56936 GCA_013397135.1 Pachyramphus minor | reverse complement strand
GAGATGGGAATGGGGGTGCTAATGGAGATGGGGCTGGAGATTGGGGTGGGGATGGAGATTGGGGTGGGGATGGAGATTGGGGTGGGGATGGGGATGGGGATGGAGGTGGGGATGGGAATGAGGCTGGGGATTGAGCTGGGGATGGAGATGGAAATGGGGATGGAGCTGGAGGTAAGGATGGGGCTGGGAAAGGAAATGGGGATGGGGATGGAGATAGGAATGGGGATGAATTAGGCAGCAGAGGAGGTGGTGCTCTCACCTCCAAGGAGCCATGTGCCCAGCTGCAGGCAGGGGCTGCTCATCAGTGCCAAATTCCCACTCGCTTCTCTCCAAGGGCAAGTGGAGACACAAGGACATGCAGCATTTTCTGACCTTTGTTTCTCCACTGGACCTGACCCCAATGTTTCTCCAGGGGCTCCAACCCTCCCAGCCTCACAGCTCTTCCTTGGAAGGTGAGGTGAAGCCCCTCACTCTCTGCTGCACCTTGCACGTGCTTCCTCCCCTGTTTGAACCTCATCCCTGTGCCATAATCTGGAGAAAAGGAGGTTCAGGGGGTCTTCTTGCTCTCTACAACACCTTTATAAGAAGGCGGAGACAGGTAGAGGTCAGGCTCTGTTCCCATGGAACAGGAAAAGAGGGACATGGTCACAAGTTGCACCAGGGGAGGTTTAGTTTGGATATTATGGATTTTTTTTTTCACAGAAAGGGTTGTAGAGCATTGGCACAGGGTGCCCAGGGCAGTGGTAGAGTCCCCATCCCTGGAACTGTTCAAAAAACTGTGTCTATGAGACTTGAGTTTTAATGGTGAACATGGTCGTGGTTCTGGGTTGACAGTTGGACTTTATGATCTCAAAAGTCTTTTCCAACCTTAACAACTCTATGATCCCATGATTGTCATGCACTGAAGCACTCCTTGGTTCATTCAGCACAGTCAGGACAAGGCTGATCAGTCCTAAGGGCTGCTCTGTCTCCTGGCAACTGGTCCCAGCAAAGCCAGAGCCAGCCTGACTCAGGGTGCCCCCCTCCCTCTCCCAGAAAAGTGATCCCAGAAATGCCTTAGGACACTCAAGTGCTCTCCTGAGGGCTTGGATTGGGTTGGAGGGTGCTGGATGGGGGCAGAGCGATGATGCTTTGCCAGTTGTCACCAGGAAACCTTGTACATTATATCACAAATTAACTGAAGTCATTGGGGTTGTGCAAACACCATTTATCCTGGTGGGACTCGCAGCTGTGACGGAATTGGCTTTGTTTCCAGCTTTGAAGTTTTCCCCACTGACCAGATGCTGAGGGTTGTGTTGTTTACCCTCCTGCAGAAAGGCATCCTTTTACAGACAGCTTGGCATTTCTCCTTCTTGCAGGATTCCCTGGAATACACCGTGCTGTAGCATTGCCCTCCTCAGATCCTGCCCAGAAACTTTTGGTCTCCCATTCCCTTGCTCCTGGTCCCATCCAGGAACATAATTCCTGCTCCCTGAGATGGTGCTGAAGGAGCCACTCAGCCTGGGCAGCCAAAGGTCTCTCACATCCTCCTGAGGTCCCAAGGTTCAGTTACCACTGCAGGAGGCAAGTGGTGCTGTTTGGGAAGAGACAACCTTACACCCCTCTGGAGCATCCACTGCTCACCCTTCTCCTGGGCTGCCCTGCAAAAAGTCCAGGCTATCTATAAATATATATCTGGCAAAACATTGTCTCAGCTGCATACCCAGGGCTGCAGGATCAATTGTACCATCTCAGAATGGGTTGGGTTGGAAGGGAGCTTAAAGCTCATCTCGTTCCCATCCCCAGGGACACCTTCCACCAGTCCAGGTTGCTCCAACCTGGCCTTGGACAATTCCAGGGATCCAGGAGCAGCCACAGCTTCTCTGGGCAACCTGTGCCAGGGCCTCCCCACCCTCACAGGGAAGAATTTCTTCTAATATCTAGTCCTAATACCCTAATATCTGTCCTAATAAATAACATCCTAATTCCTAATATCTGGGAAGGGCCCTTTGCATATTCATTGCTGCCCCGTTCTACCCAGACCTTTCCTGCCTCCTGTCCTTGTGTCTCACACTGGAATCCTGCTCAGCCTAAGTATCCCACTGGCATTCCTGAAAAGGTTTG
Organism: Pachyramphus minor; assembly: GCA_013397135.1. Classification (NCBI taxonomy): domain Eukaryota; kingdom Metazoa; phylum Chordata; class Aves; order Passeriformes; family Tyrannidae; genus Pachyramphus; species Pachyramphus minor. The sequence continues at coordinate 54,833 of VYXB01004093.1, read as the reverse complement.
TGTGCTTGGGGAGAGGATGGGGGTGGCTCACATAATTGGAACAATTCCTCTCTCAATCCATCTCCTGCCACGTTTATTCCTCTCTCTTTGTCTCGGATGTTCAGAGCAGGTTGATCGACACAGTATTTATGACTTGTTTGTACAATAATTGCTGCTTAAGATAAATGATTCATAAAGTCCTACCACAGCCTTGGATATGGTGTAAACAGGGAGAACAGCTGGAGGACAACAGTGGGATGGTAATGAGGGACCACCACGGGGAAGTAAATGCAAAAAGACTGGGGAGGAGGGGGATTAATCCAGCCCATCATGCTTCCAGTGCTCACCTGCAACACAGGGCAGAGCCCAGGCTGCCCAGCCAAGCAGGACACAAATCCTGAAACAAGAGGTCTGTACACCATGAGGGAAGGAAGGATCTGAGCACTAGAGCCAGGAGACAAGGAGCTGGGAGAGGCTGAGGCAAAGGTATTTGGTTTTGGGGTGTTCTGCCCTGTGCCCAGCTGAACGTGCAGGATTCTGAGAACATCCAGGGAACAAGTGACTGGACAAGAGGAAACGGTTCAAGCTGCTCCAGGGGAGGTTTAGGTTGGACACAAGGGATATTTCTACCTGGAAAGGGCAGTCAGGCACTGGCACAGCTGCCCAGGGCAGTGGTGCAGTCACTATCCTGGAAAGGTTCAAAAAACTTGTGGATGTGGCACTTGGGGACATGGGTTAGTGGTGAACATGGCATTGGCAGTTTGACTCGATGATCCTAGAGGGCTTTTCCAGCATTAACAATTCCATGATTCCATGAAGACAACTGCAGGCTGCATCCCCCTTCCACCACCAGCCCTCTGTGCCACCAGAGAGGGCATCAGGAGAGAAGAAGAGGTGGCAGCAGCCCTTACCACTGCCAGCATCCCTGTGGGAAGGCCAGATATCCAAGTCCCAGGTTCTCCCAGCCCCCTCCAGCCTGGGGCAAAGGTGGGAGGTGAGAGGGAACACACTGCTGGGGGTACCTGATGCAGGCAGTGATGGAAGCACCATCATGTCCCTGTGCCTAGTGCAGGGTTTCCTTTGGAATGTCTGGAGCTGATGCTGAGCTAGAGGAGCATCCCCTATCCCAAGTGACACTGGCCTGCAATCCCAGGATTTAGGTGTTCTTCCAGGGAAAGGGAAAGCCCAGCCAGCCACCAGGATTTAGCCTGAGGAGAAGGGACTAAGCATCATGCCTAGTGCTGGCTCTGCTGAACCCCAGGAGCCATGGAACAAATGAAGAAAATGACAGACTAGAGGGAAATTAATAGAGCAGAAAATTTGAAATGATGTGGAAATAATTCCCCCAGCTTAAGGAGAGCTCCTCGTATGCTTAATTCCAGAACACAACTGTTTTCATGTTGCTAAATTACAGTATCAAAGCGAGGGGCCCTGCCTGGAGCTGATGGGACATGGGGACATTCCCATGCCTGTGCTGAGCTCTCCCACCTGGAGCAAAGGAAGGGCTGTGGTGACCCAGGTTTGCCATAGGGTGGAGGGCAAGGCCCACTGTGGCTGTTTTGGAGAAGCCCATGTGCTGCTTTTTGCTTTCATGAAGTTTTGTCCTCTGAACATTTCATCCCTAATTTGGGGCTGCCATAAGGAGCTGAGGGGGAGGGTAAGAGGGTGGGGGAGCTGTGAGGGGTCTGCTGACTCCTTCCTGCTGCTCCCAGACTCTGCTCCCCCTCTCTGTGGGGATTTCTGTCCACGCTGCTGTGCACAGCTAAGTTTGGGAAGCGGGATGGAGGGAGCAGCTGCCCTGGGAAGGGAGGAGAGGGACACTCCTGTTCCATGGAAGCCTCCTGGATCCACCCTCTGTGCAGGGTCTGGCCCCAGCTCATCCTGTATGGCTCAGCCAAAGTAGGGACAGCACCAGAGACCTGGTTCTGCCCCTGCAGCACCTCTGGGGCTGGAATGAAACTCTCCCTGGGCACATTCCCAGTCTGGATATACGAGGACACCTGTGTAGGTGCCACAGAGAGCAGAGACTGAAAGAGCCCTGTGAAAAAAACATGGATCCATGAAAATGGTGCTCCCTGCACCCCAGCCCAGCCTGGGGACCCCCTGCTCAGGGTCTGTGGCAGCCCATGGACACACTGCCAACAGGTGCCAGAGGAAGTGGGCATGGGGAAGATGCTTTCTCAGATGCTGGAAATCTGTTGGGAAGTCCCTAAGGAGCCTCAGGGAGTGAGGAATCAGCTTCTTTCCTGACAAAAGAAGTTTTCAAGGTGTCCTTTAGGCTTCAGAGCTCAGAGTGAGATTGATCTGTGCTCAGCCCCCCAGAGAAAATCACCAGTCTGGATTTTCTCTTTCCTCACACATAAATGGGCAGGAGCTGCCCACATGTCCCTGCCAGCAAAGCTGGGAACAGGCAGCTCAGGAAGTGGGGAGAAAGGAGTCAGACAGGGCATCAGAGCCACATCCAACTCTGTCCCAAAGCAAGGGCTTGGTTCTCCCTCTCTCTGCAGCAAATTCAACTTGCTACAGGTTCCTGATGTGCAGGGTGTGAGGGGCATGGACAGGGAGAATCAAAGCCTTGGAATGTGGGCAGAGGAGCAAGGATGTCCCATCTGGACTCATGGCCCCAAACTTCACTGGGAGCTGGGAAGAGGGAAAGCAGCTTTTTGTTGCTAAAGCCCTGCAGACCTGCCCTGTGCAGCCTCCACTGTGCACACCTGATCCCACAGACCTGCATCCCTGATGGGACACTCCCAGTCAGGAAACTGGGGTGGCAGCTACTGTTCCCATGCACTGGGCATCTGGGCAGCACATCCACCTGGAAAACATCCATGTATCACCAGGGATGCTGCAAAAAGCTCGAGCTCACATGGGTGATGCTGGAAGAACCAACTGGAGCGGTCTCTGTCTTCCTACTGCTGAGTTACAACGCTCCAGGCACTCTTTCTAATCAAGCTGAGTGGAGATTTCAGTCTTCCTGGGAAATACCTGGGATTCCCAAGGCTGCATCCACAGCCCAGTTCATCCCTGCCTGCCCTAGTTTCCTCCTGCTCAGTGCTGCATGTTCCCCCAGCACAGGCAGCACGGTGCAAGCTGCAGAAATTCCACTTGTGTTACAGCAGATGGAGTCTGAAGCCTGAAGGTTGGGAGGAGAGGAGTGTGCCCACCATCCTGTGCAGCCACAGCCTGCATGGGCCTTGCCAGGCACCCCTAGACCACACCAGGGCACAGAGGGACCATCCTGCACAGCCCCAGGGTAAACATCTCAGCTCTGGTAGCTTGGACGTGGGCAACCAAAGTCACCAGCCTTGCACACACCAGCTGCTCACCCTTTGGTACATGAATCTCAGCCACGTGGGATAGTGTTTCCTCTCTGGTTAGAACATTCCCAGTTCCAAGCCCCTTGAATTTCCCACCTGGACTGGACCCTCTGGGGCATCTCCTGTGCTGGGATGGCTGCAGCTGGCATTGCCAGTGTGTCTGCTGTCCTTCCCTTCCAGCACTTGTAGCACTGATGGCCCTCTGGCAGAGTCATTCTCTCTGTCCTCAGGGGCCCCTGTCTCTCTTTCCTGGAGTTCTGAGCCCCAAACTGAGCTTCTCTGGGAGCCCTGGTGGTGCATGGCCAACACAACAGCAGCTGAACTGCATGAACTGCACCACAAAGGCATAGAGGAAAAACCCACAGAACAAACCCTCTGTGCATGTAAATGAAGTGCAGGAGATGGAAAAATAGCCTGGGATACAGGAACACCTGGAGGTGTTATTGCCACCCCATGACAGACACAGAGTCTTGTCACCCCTCAGGCTGGGTCTGAGGGAAGAGGTGAGGGACCAGGAGGAGCTGCAGTTTCCAGGGTAGGACCACTCTACCCAGCCCAGGAAGGGTCTGGATTTGCACCGTGGTTCTTGGCCTAGAGGAATGCTAATCACTGTCAGCTGCAACTGGAAAAAGGCAGACAGACCCTAAAGTCTGTCCACAAGATCCAAGAACGACAAATTCAAATTGAAAAACGATCTCTGAACCATACTGGTGAGGTGGGTAAAAGCTTGTTGTAGGGGGAAAACCATCTCCACCCCCACGAAGTCTTCACCAGTGGCCTGGGGCAGCCGGGCAGTGAGGGGTGGAGGGGCAGGAGAAGCAGAGGCAGAGTGATGAACCTGCTCTGCTTCCCTGAGGAGCACAGACCCTCCCGCCGGCGGCGGGATCCTGGCTGGGAGAAGGACAAGCCCTGGAAGCTGCAGGGAGAGCACGTGTGTGTGTGTGTGTCAGAGAAACCCCTGGTCGCTCGCTGTGTTGTGCCAGCAATAGCGTGTAAAGCGCTGTCTGTGCGAGAGGAATCGCGTGTCAAGTGCTCCCCGGGGCCGCGGGATCGCTCCCGCACGGGAGCCGGGGGCAGAGCGGCGGAAAGGGGCTGGAAGCGGCAGCCCAGCAGGCAGCACAGACACCCACCGGGCAAGGAGCGAGGGCTGCAATCCCGAGCACAGCCCCTACTCCCCCGTGATCCCAAAAAACAGCCCCACCAAGACAGGGAGGAGGCGGAATTATTCGGGGGGCAAGGTGTGCGTTGGTGAGTTCAGGCTGCTCGTCTCGGCTCTCGTCCTATCATGACTCCGTTTATTCCAGCTGGTTGACTCATAGCTGTCGTGTGTTGGAGGTCATTCCTGATCCAGCACATTGCCTCCCCTCAGGGCAGGAGGTCAGGGAAACCCCTGTGCCCTCAGCTAAGGGGCACGGAGAGCTGGCAGGAGTGTCCCACCCCACTGCCACGTCTTGAGCTGCACCCAAGCAGTCACAGCACAAAAAATCATTCCTGGAGCCAATTGCACCAGCTCTGAATGGCACCTGTTGGAGGGCAAGGAGTGCAGCTGTAAGAATGGGCAGAGCTTTTCCCAGAGCAAAACAACACTCAAGAGGATGCTCTGGGTTGTTCCAGCAGAGAAAGAGCAAAAGTCCACAGTCCTGAGGGTTCAAGGTGCTGGAGCTCCTGAGGGTTCAAGGTGCTGGAGCTGTCACAAAACAAGGCTCAGCCAAGGATTTTTGTTGGAAGGGCTCACTGGAGACCCACAGTCCAGCCCCCAGCTGCAAACATGTCCACTTCAAAGTTAGATCAGGTTGCCCTTGGCAACTGAGAGCTGAAAATCTTCATTGGTGAAGATTTTTTGGCCCCCTTGGAAATTTTACTCAGGCACAAAATTAAGAGTGCAATTCCATTTCAGGGGGTCAAAAGGCAGAGGGAAAGTTTTCAGCTGCAAAATTACCCACCCCTTTCCAAACACTTGAGCATTTAGATTTGTGCAAAGTTCTGGTGCCTCTAATGCCTCCTGCAACTGTTTTTTTGGGAAGGAGACACCCAGGATCTTGCTGAGTGTGAGTCACGTTCTCACAGGTTTGGATGGAGCCAGGGGTGAATGGCTCCTTCCATTCCCAAGATTTCCTGCACAAGGAAAGCTGAGGAGAGTTGGGATGCAGAGAGTCTCAAAGCTGATTGCACATATTGACCACCCTAGGAGAGCAGAGGGACAAAGAGGGACACAGAGGCACCACTGTGTCCCCTTCTCCCGCCCCACAGAGCAGCTCTGGGAAGCCTGTGAGCTCTCACGTCCCAGATAAGTGAAAATCTGAACGGCAGGAACGCCCTTGCTAGGTACAATTAGCTGCCTGAAATAGCCCAGTGAAATTCTCCTGAGCCAGGCCTGGTCATTAGGAAAATCATCAGGATCTTGCTGAAGAGAGAGGATTTATCAGCCTGATTTGGGAGCCAGCCCTGTGTCCCTGGAGCAGAGGCAGGAGCTCTGTCCCTGGTGCAGGAGGGGTTGCACACCTTGAACCCTGTCCTTTAGATCAGGCAGCGTCCAATCACCTCTTCCCCGAGCAGAGCTGCTCCACCTCCAACCCTGCCCAGTCCCAGCACATGGGGAAAACCACTTTGCTTTTGGCATGGGAATGGCCCGCGGGAATGCGGTAGGGAAAAGCAGGAGACGGCGGTGGCAGGGACAGGGACAGGGATAGCAGGGAGGGTGGCTGCAGGCAGCAGCAGCAGCAGGCAGGAGCAGGGGCAGGCAGCGGGTGGTTAATCAGCCGTCTGCTTCCGTGACTGAGCCCGGCATCCGCGGCAAAGGGGCTCCGGAGAGGAGAAAAAGCCTCTCGCTCATGAAAGAAACATCAGGGCTGATCGAATCGGGGTCCAGCCCAGCAGCACGCGACAGGTCACGGCGCCTCATCCATATTTCATGCCCTGCCCCACTTCAGCAACATAAAGGGAGGTGCAAAAGGTGCGGCAGCCCTGCCCGGTGTGGGCAGGACCCCAGGAGGAGGAGAGGGGAACCGAGGGCTGAGCCACACACGGGCTGGGTCCGGGTTCTGGGACCTGCCAGGGAGTCAGTGTTGTCTTGGGTAAGATCAGGTCAGCTCTGGTTTCAGGTTCTGGCCTCTGCAGGTCAGCAGAGCAAGAGGGTTGTGTGGGACTCCGTGGCTACTGCTGGTGTTGGAGAGGCAGATTCCAGGCAGGATCCTCAGCCCGTGGCAGGAGCTGGACCAAGGTGCTGGAGCATATCCAGAGAAGGGCAATGGAGCTGGGAAAGAGGCTGGAGCACAAGTCTGATGAGAAATGGCTGAGGGAGCTGGTGGGGCTCAGCCTGGAGAAAGGGAGGCTTAGGTGAATCTCAGCTACCTGAAAGGAGGTTGGAGCCAGGAGGAGTCTCTTGTCCCAGGTAGCTGTGCCAGGGGAGGTTTATAATGGATTTTAGAGAAAATTTCTTCACAGAAGGGGTGGTCAAGCATTGGAACAGGCTGCCCAGGGCAGTGGTGGAGTCACTATCCCCAGAAGTGTTCAGAAACCTCGCAGATGTGGCACTTGGGGACATGGTTTAGTGGTGGCCCTGGAAGTGCTGGATTAATGGTTGGACTTGATGACCTTAGAGGGCTTTGCCAGCCTGAATTGATTCTGGGATTCTAAGGTGCCTGCTGCACAGTGAGGGATGTGAGCAGCTGTGGGGAGACTTGGCTGCAAACTCCTGGTAGGAATGGCAGAGGGAGGAGTGGAGGGGAGGGAAGGCTGACAGAGCCCATGATCAAGGCTGACATGCAGGAAGAAAGAAAAACAGGATTAAAGGACAGGCAAGCTGGAAGTTACACAAATGGGCAGGCAGCCATCCCCATTCCTCTTGGAGCTCTGACAACAGGCACAGAGGACCACGACGGGAAACTCCCATTTTAGCTGCACTTGGCCCTTTCCTGGTGCCCATCCCCAGCGTGCCCAGACCAGTACACTACTGGTGGCAGCTGGTGAGCCTGTCACTGGGGACACCCTGCTGACTTTCCCTTTCCTGTGCTGGGTTTCCTTCTCCAAGTACTTTCTGCTTTGGTCTTTCATGGAATCATTAAGATTGGAGAAACCTCCTAAGACCATCAAGTCCAACCATTAACCCAGCACTCCACCACAAAACCATGTCCCCATGGACCACATCCACACATCTTTTAAATCTCTCTAGGGATGGTGACTCCACCACTGCCCTGGGCAGCCTGTGCCACTGCCTGACCACCCTTTCAGTGAAGAAATTGTTCCTAATATCCAAATTAAACTCCCCCCGTGCAACTTGAAGCCATTTCCTCTTCTCCTCTCTTATTCTTCCACGTGGCTCATGGATGCCGTGGAGATTGCATGGAAAAGAAACTGGTTTTGGTGGAAATATCACCAGTGCTGGCTCAGAGCAGCCTGTAGTTGTCTGCAGGGCATTGCAGCCATCCCACCACCCTTCCCTCACTGCCTGGCTTCCACCCCTCCTCTGAGCTTCCCTCAGCTCTGTGGTGCCAGGGGGTCACTAGCAGGGAAGTCACCTTCTCCCCAGAGCAGATCAGTCTTACCCCAGGAAGATGTTGAGGCAGGAACTTTGCTGATACAGGCTGAGGGGTAATGAAGCCATGCAGAGCAATGCCACCAAGGAGGAAGAACAAAGAAAGGACTGGCAGCAGCAGCTGCTGTGGCTGGGGCTCCTCAGGGATTGCCATGGGGCTCTGGGACCCCTCACCCTCCTCCCAGGGCAACAGAGGGTGCTAAAATGTTCTGGGCTGGTGACTGATAAAGTGACTGAGCCCTCCAGACTCCAGGTCTCCCACAGATCTGGGGTGTAAGGCAACATCCTACAGTGGGACCTGTGCACAGGGAGAGGTCTGGACCAGCATCTCCACACGTAGCCTGAAGCCCCACTTGAGGGGAAACCCAACCAGGGAGGTGACCCAGGGCAGAGTGTACCTGTCTCGGCCCCACACGCTGCATCCCCACCTCTGCCTCAGAGAGAGGGTAATTAAAACTGCAACAGAGAAAAGAAGGGTTTGGGCAAACAAACAAAAATACCTGCAATTTCCTGCAGGGTGTCTGCAGATGGAGCCTTCCCCACCTCCTCCTACCACTGAGTGTAAACTCACGACGTGTCTGCTGCCTCTGCTCTCCTGTCCCATGCCCCAGCTTCCAAACCCACACAAAAACACAGGCTCAGTGAGAGACAGCCACAGCAAGGCCTGTGGGCAGTCATCACAGAGGCCTCCCATGGACACTGAACATTCTTAAAAGACAAGGAATGTCACCCTCAGCTGTAATGTTGGCCCTTGAAAGCCTGTCCTGGGTGCCAGCCCTGTGTAGTGTGAGTGGTGTGTGCTGCTGAGCCCCTTTCAGCTGCTCTTAAACTGTACACACCCCTGTCCCCATCTCCTTGCAAAGCACCGGGATTTTAGAGAGGCTGGAAAAGTAAATGTGGACACAGACCTGGAAAACTGAGACCAGGAGGATGCAGGACACCAGAGAGAAGCAGCTGGCACAGACCCACTTGTCTTCCTAAGACTGGGGGAGAACTGAAGGTGGGTCTGGTGCAGCTCTTCCTTGAGCTGCTTCTTTTCACCCCAACAGCTTTTTCCTCAGCCTGGGCTGTCCTCAGAGAATCACAGAACCACAGGAAGGTTTGGGTTGGAAGGGACCTTCAAGCTCATCTTGTTCCAGCCCTTCCATGGGCAGGGACACCTTCCACAATCCCAGGTTGCTCCAAGCCCCATCCAACCTGGCCTTGAACACTTGAGTGGAGCAGCCACAGCTTCTCTGGGCAACCTGTGCCAGGGCCTCACCTCCCTCACAGGGAAGGATTTATTCCTGATATCCAGAATAAACCTCCTCTATTTCAATTTGAAGTCACTTCCCTTGTCCTATCATTCTCTGCCCATGTAAAAAGTCACTCTGCCCCGTTTTGATAAATCCCCCCTTAAGTGCTGGAAGGCCACAGTTACATGCTGTGAGAATAGAGTTTCTGTCAGGCTGCACCAGAGCCCTGAGACCAGCAGCCTGTCTCTGCTCAGCAAGGGCAGAGCAGGCAAGGAGAGCTCTGTCCCCAGGGCAGGATGAAACCCTGGGCCAAAAGAGCCGTGTCAGGGCCTTGGCTGCTGGAATGAGGATGTGTAAAATCCGAGGAAGAGCTTTTGTCAGTGGTGGGAGCAGTCCTGGGAGAGGATGAAAGCGAAGGCACAGCTTTGCAGCTGTCAGCATCAGTGCTGGAGGGCTCATCAGAGCTCAGGGAGCTCCCACAGCCCACCCCAAGCATTGCTCAGCCCAGCCACGTCCGTCTGTCCATCCTGTCCTCCCAGAGGTGGGTGTCTCTGACAGGCTCTCTACAGAGAGAAAACAAAACCCAGCTCCCCCCAGCCCAGTGCCCCTCCTGACTCCCTGGGATATGTGTGTGGGGAATTTCAAAGAGGCTGCAGCTCTGCTCTTCCTGGGAAGGAGCTCTGTCTGCCACCCCCTCGCAGACAATGCATTGTCCCCATCACAACTGTCCTTGGGCACTTCTCTGCTCAAAGGGCATCGTCAGGGAGGTGAATTCTCTTGGAATCATAGAATCTGAGACTGGGAAAGATCCTGCCACGGGCAGGGACACCTTCCACCAGCCCAGGTTGCTCCAAGCCCCGTCCAGCCTGGCCTTGGACACTTCCAGGGATCCAGGGGCAGCCACAGCTTCTCTGGGCAACCTGTGCCAGGGCCTCCCCACCCTCACTGCAAGCTGGAGGGGAAGTTTTGCCTGCAGGGAGCTGTCACGGGTCCCTCGACCGTGCCTTCTCCTGGCCATGTGCAGACACAAGCTGAGGCTGCCACCGTCTTGTCTGCGGGGGCACTGCTGCCTCACAGCTCTCTCCACAAACGCCGTAGGAGCAGCAGCTCCTCGTGCTGGCTGCCCTCTGCCACATTTGGCTGCTCCAGGAGATGCAGGACAGGCACAGATGGGGGGCAGGGATGCTGCCTATGGCTGCAGGACCAAGCCCGTGCTGGTAAAACAGGTGGGAGGTGTGGAAATGTCTGGGAGAGCTGTATGGTAACATTTTTGAGTGCTCGATGTGCAGCATTTATCAACGAGTTCTGCTGCTTTAGAGGTGTTTCACTGCCTGGAAATGTCACAGGATCCACCAGGCCTGGTGAAAAGGACCTCCAGGTTCTCCTGCCCAGCATCATGTTCATGGTGGGGCTGTCACCTGTCACAGGTCAGGTTATCCCGTAGCACCGTGTTCCCCATCCCACCCAGGGGTGTGACATGTCCTTGCTGAGCATGGCTGGGGTCCTGCCAGCCTCTCCTGATTGATTACAGGCCCTTCTGCTGCCTCCCCCCTGCAGCATCAGCCCCTGGGGCTCTCTGGGCAGGTAATTCCAGGCAAAATTCCACCAGAGATGTGTGGTGGCACAGTGTGGGCACAGGACCTGTGGCATGGAAGGGGGAGAGCTGAGCTTCTGGCTCAGGTGTGGGAGCAGAACCAAGAAAGCATGAGGGAAACTGAGGCAGGAACTGCCCTGAGGAGACTCATACCAGGCTGGATGTTCCCAAAGCTTGAGGGGGCTGTGCTGGGAACACAAACCATGTCTGTTCCTGTTCCCTGAAGTCTCAGAGGATTGATAAAGAAGTGAACTGAAATCAAAGTGCCTGGAAAAGCAAAGATTCAGGGAGGAAGGTCCCGTGTTGGTTGGAGCAAAGGGTGGGGTTTTTTTGCATGGTGAGAACATGCACAGAAATGTGCACATGGCCAGAGAAGGGGCCACACACCAGCAAGTTCCATCCTCTTTTCATCTCTCTGAGCAGAGAAGCCTAAGATTTCACTACAGCTTTTGTTCCCTTTGCAAAACCTGGACTCAATAAACCTTTGCCTCTAGATATGAAAAGCCCTTTTCCACACCAGGCACAGCTGATCTCTTATTTCAGCTACTGCCCCACTCACACCTACCTTGACTTCCCTCAGATCCACTTCCTCCTGCTGCCTCAGCTCTTCCCAAGTCTCTCAGCCACATCCTACTTCACCCAAACCTGTCCAAGCCACCTTCCCTTTCCCAACACCCGTCCCTCCACCTCTCCTGCAGAGCTCCATTGCTTGCACAAGGTGCTCCTGTGTGATGGAACTGTACTGATGGATCCAGCAGAGTCATCTCTACTCTGAAGTATCTAAAGTCAAGGAGCTTTTGCTCCTGAGACCCTTCAGAGCCCAGAGGTTTCCAGGTCTCCCTTCCCACGCCCCTGAAGTGTCACATCACAGAGCACAACCTTCTGTTTAGACCCTGTTTGAAGTTTGCTGCTAATTTTTGGTATGCATGAAGTGGTGTTTGGCTCCTGCTTGTTCCTGGAATAAATGCTCATTGCATTGCTCTTAAATGATTGGAGACATCCAATTTTAATCTTTTATTCATAATCTTCTTTCAGCTCAGACATAGGAAAAAACATGTAAATTCAAAACCTGCGAGAATTGAAAATTTCATAAGTGCTGCTGACCCTTCACTGGCAGCTCTGAATGTGAGAGAAATAAAGGAATTGTAATGAGGAACCTCATCTTTTGATAACAGGTTTAGAAGAGCCAGGCGTTAAATGGGGCTTCATCCCTCCCTGCTATGAGTCCCTGCAGGATGTGGTTGGTCCTGCTGGGCAGGGAGAGTAATCCTGCTGCTCCTGCCTCTCTGTCATCATCTCCTGCATCTCTGTGTCATCTGTATCTGCATCTCCTCCCCTCTGCACTGAGGTGTGAGCTCAGCTGGTGACTCTGGGACATGCTGTGCCCGTGTTGCAGCACCCATTGGTCCCCAAACTCATGTCCCATCAGTCACCAAAGTGCATCCACCCAAATTGTTTCTGTCCTCCCACATTCCCTCAGCTCCTGTCCAGGCACAAAGACCATTGCTCCCCATTGTCTGCACTTCATCCCTCACTTCTCCTCCCTGGAATCACAGAGTCATGCAATGGTGGAATATCCTCAGTCAGGAGGGACCCACAGGGATTGTGTGTCAGGGAATGGCCATTCCTTTCCTCCTTTTCCTGTCACAGCCCGTGACTGCAACAAGGGATCCCTCCTAATCTGAGGCCTTTCTGCTCTGAATCCCACCCCATATTCACAGCCCTGCAGCAGGAGTCAGGGTTGCTGCAGTCCTGGCTCATCCCTCCCCGAGCCTGCCTTGTTTGAGGTGGGGAGACACTGTCCTGATGGCAGAGCAGGCAATCCTGTCATCCTGGGATGAGCTGTGCTGCTGTCTCACTCCTTGATAGTGGTTTCCAAGATGTGACCTATGGGACACTTCAAAACCCACTCAGAACTTAACCCGTAATCCTTCCAAGGGTTAAAGCAGCAGCTGGGGCTGATATTTCTATCTTACAGCAGATTATCCTGAGTAATTTACTTGGACATGATGCTAAACGACTGTGCTAAAAGCAGAGAGAGAAGGTGTTTTGGGAATACAGCCTTCCTTGGCAGCCTGAGCTGCTATGTGATCAGACAGGAATCATATCAGTAAATCCGAGGGCGAGTTCACCATCTGTTCCCGCCGGCCACGGAGCACGTCTGACCCTGCAAACCTGCGCAGGGCTGGCACCGGCGGCTCCACGCAGGGCTCTGCAGGTGCTCTGCAGGTCCAGACTGCCACCTCCAGGCACACACAGCTCGCAGAGCCTCGCCTGCTGATGGCACAGCCGAGCCGCGCCCGGGAGAGAAAATGCCTCGCAGATGAGTTGTAATGTTGGGTGTGAGTAGAAAGGAAGAGCTGTTTCACTAGGGAAAGACCAGCTCCCGCTGGTGCAAGCTGGAATAAAAGTCTCTTGGAAGGAGGAGTGAGAATTCTGAGGGTTTTTTTGGTAGAGGAAAGGGTTTGTTTGCTGGCATATGTGAGCCAGGGTGTCCATCATCTCTCCTGGGATGGAAGAGTTTGCCTCTTGACCAGCCCCTTCCCCCAGACAGGTTGCCTAAGTTCCTCTGCTGAACCGGTTCCTCCCTCAGCCATCAGGGTCCCTGTCCCCAGCCTGGCCAGGTGGGACACCCCCAGTGTACAGTTAAGCTCAGCTTTGGGAACACAGAGGTCTCAAAACATGGCCCTGTGTCCTGGAGAAGTGTCCCCAGTGATGGGCCTTTGCCAGGACTGTGATTTCATGGCAGTTTCTCTAAAAATGACACAGCCTTGCCTCATCTTCCTGGGGGCTGTGAGCAGGGGATGCCCTGGGCATGGTTCTTCTGGTCTGTAGTAGCTGTGTACCCCAGCCTGGCTTAGTTCCCCCCTGCCCCTGCCCAAACCTGCTGGGAGGAACCAGACACCAGCACTGATCCTTCCACAGATCAAATGTTTGGGTCTGAGAAATGTAAGAAAGTTGTGCAGAATGCACAGCGTGGATAATGCCTTTATTAATAACTGAAATAAGTCAGTGAAATGTGTGCCCTGGGTGAAGTGTGCCAGGCCTCAGCACTCCCAGTCTGCCCCAATGTGCCTGCTGGACCATGAGCAAGGTGTGATGTGGTTGCTGTCCCTGTCTGCATGATGTGGTAGGAGTCTGAACCTGCACAGGTGTGAGGAGGGCTGGGATGAGGTGACCTTCAGAGATTCCTTCCAACCATATTTATCACAGAATGGTTTGGGTGTGAAAGGACCTTAAAGCTCAGCTCATTCCAAACCCCCTGCCATGGGCAGGGACACCTTCCATGATCCCAGGTTGCTCCAAGCCCCATCCAACCTGGTCTTGGACACTTCCAGGGATGGGGCAGCCACAGGGGGAAAACAGAAGGGTTGGGGATGTAGGGATGGGACAGGTAAATAGTGAAATGGGGTAGGTGAGGGGAATGCAGAGCACAGGGCTTGTAAGTTCAACCCTCAGCAGGAGGCAGACTGGCCAGGAGCAGCTTGTCCAGCCTGGAGGCTTCTAAAAAGGGGGTACCAGAGGGAAGGGTGGAAGGAAGGAGGCTCTGGATGGGCTGGCAGGATAACCTGACAGAGAGCTGGTGAGGGAAGGGCCTGGGAGCAGCCTCCCAGCTGCACAGTGCCATGGGCAGCCAGGTGGCCTTTCCCCACAGCCAGGGTGGGAAGCAGAGCTGGGCCTTGGAATGGTCACCTGTATCCTCAAAGGGTTGCAAAACCTGTGAGCACCTGAGCAGGCAGTGACATGTTTTGAACCAAACTCTAACCCACCCCGTGCTGTGGTGCTCTTTAGGCTTTATATGGCAAGAAAAATATGCTCCTTTCCTGAAAATGTCCTGCAATTCATATGCTGGTTGCCAGGCTCATGCACTGGAGGGCAGCTGGAACACAGCTAAACACCCACAGGAAGGGTCTTGTAAGCCCAACTTCAAGATACTTCAGCTCAGACTTCAGGGGATGAGGGCAGAGGTTTTACTGGTTTGGTTGTTTGATTGATTTTTTGTTTGTTTGTTTTGTTTTTGTTTTTTTGGTTGGTTTTTGGTTTTGTTTTTTTTGGTTTTGTTTCATTTTGTTTTGTTTTTGTGTGTTTGTTTGCTTTGTTTTGTTTTTGGGTTTTTTTCCTTCTTTTTAAAAAAAATTCTGCATTTCCAGAATAAGGTAACCCTGGGTCTGGGAAAACCTGCAAGAGACCCCTGAGGTTCAGAGGAGCTTTTGAGCCTACAAACCATCCTCCTGTCACTCACCTACCCCTGTGGGTCCACCCCAGGGACACTCCTGCTTCCCAGGGAAGCATCCTTCACACGTGGGAGGCTTTCTGGGGTGAGGAAGGTACTGGCTGGCTGAGCATCCCACTGCTGACCCCCCTGAAGCAGCCAGGATGTTCTCTATTCTCACTGCAAGTGGTGGTAGCTCTGTGCAGACCAGGACAGTAACAGGCAAAGGAGATGGATTGTGGGAAGAAGGATTTTTATTGTCCAGGAGGAAGTGCACACTCTGAACATAAAAGGCAAACCCTGCCCCGCCATCCCCGCAGCCGAGAGCAGCCCAGTGACCCCACGCTGCAGGATCTGACTCATGAACCACCTGGAAAGGGGCCATCTGGCAGCTCCCAGCCTCAGATCCTGCAGCCCACCTGGCCAGGGTTGCCCAGCAAACCCCCAAGGACACAGGTCTGTGGCACTGGTCTGACCTCTGCTCTCGCCGGTGTGTCCACGACGGACTCACCCTCCAGGGAGTCCCAAATGTTGGGAAGGGAGGACATGGCCAGCACCCACCAGGGCTCTGTCACTCTGCTGTCACTCTGTCCAGCTGCAGGGAGGGAGTGGGGCAGGGCTGAGTGCAGGACACAGGGTGCAGTACAAATGAAACAACACATTGCATCTTGTCCCCCGTTACAAAAAGCTTCCATAGGAAGAGGTAAAGTGCCCACCATAGTCAGAGAATCCATCAGGACAGAAGAGCCCTGCATGGAAAGCCAAGCCAGCCCTGGAGAGGCCAGTTTAGCCAGGATTATTGNGCCCTGGGAGGAACTGCTGGGTCCTACCACTACCTGCATTGGAGTGATGCTGGGTTTGCTGTGCCAGTGCTAAGGAAGGGGTGCTGTGGGCCAGGCTGGACCCTGGCAGTGAGTGTGGCTCCCCTCCAGCCCTTCTCCTCTCCAGCCTCCCCTCCCCAGCCACGCTCCCAGCAGATTTTTTTTTGCAGTGAGTTCAGCCCCACAACTGAGGCTTCTGTGCTTTGAGACCATTTCTGTGTACTTAACTTCCTATTCCAGTAAAACAGTTCCCAAACCCATAGAAAATTGTATTTACACCCAAAAGAAACTTTCCCAGCCCACAGCTTGCCCCTCTCCCCAGTTCATCTGCAGCTCTGTAGCCAGCTCAGCCTCTTGGACCAGCTCCACACGTCTTCAGAGGCCACAGCTCAGCACCAGGCAAGTTTACCCAAAGAGATGCTCCTGTGGGGAAGAGGAGGGATGTGGAGGACCCTCCACCCTCCCAGTCACTGGGGTCACCAGCTGGGCAGTGGTGGAGATCCCCTGTGCCCAGAGCCCCTGTCCCCAGACACAGGACTCTGCAGCTGGAAATGCTGGCAGGACCCCACTCTGCAGGTGACCTGGCAGCCTTGGGCACAGGCAGCCTTGTGATGGGCACAGCTCTTGGGTTTCTCTAGGGTAATATAAAAACAAAGAAGAGTTTGGCAGAAATTTCTCTGTCCCTCCATCATGTAAGATGGGAGCACAGTCTCCCCCACTCCTCTCTGTTCTGGGGGAGGCCAGGATGGTTCTGCTGGCTTGGAGAAACCTGAGCTTGTGACCCTAGAAAATGTGCCTGGGCTGCCCTGGCTGGCTGTGCTGGATCCAGGGAGAAGCTGTGCTGGTGGTTTGAAGAGGTGGAGAGTGTCCTGCCACACCCTGGGGACTTCTTGAGGCTCCAGGTAGCAGGCCCTGGACAACTCTCCTCCATGCTGGGAAGTCTCCTCTCAAGGCAGAGCCAGCTGTTCCTGGCACTGCCACCTTGCTCTCTGTCCCCTGTCCTTCTGTGCTGGCAGAGATGGACTGCAAAGTCACCTGGAGGCTGGTGCAGCTCAGGACATCCAGGCTGGAGTACCCTGGGAGGTACTGAGAGGTTGTGTGGCAACCTGGGAAGCCCTGCTCAGTTCAGAGATCCAAGGAACACCCCAGCTGCCTGATCCAAAGGAGCTGTGTGCTCCTGGTATTGCTGATGTGTCTGATACCCCTCCACCTGCAGGTGCAGCTGGGACCATCCTGCTGTGTGAAGGGGTTTCCACCTGTCCTGCACAGTCATGTGGAGACCCCCAGTCCCACAGGGACATAGTAGAGAGCCATGACATGTCCCTAGCCCACTTGGAAGGCTGCTCCCCCCTTCAGATGGGGGAAGGAGGCAGCAGGACCACCGAGGTATCTGGAATGCCATGTTTCCACCGATGCTGAAATCAAAGAGATGCTGGCAGGGTTCCAGCTCCTGGTCTGGTGCCCCTTTTCCTGCTCACTACCCTGCTGCCCCTTTGCCAGGGTAAGTGTTAAGGAATGCCCGACGTGTGTCTGCGGAGCTGGTGATCAGAGATGTCTCCTGGGGCCATTTGTGTTCAGCAGCTGCGATCTCATGGCCTGGATGCTGCTCAAGATCTTCTTCTGGTGGCCCATCATGGTGATGCCCAGACTCCGAACATCCCTGGAGAACAAAGACACTGCCAGACAAAGATGCCTGTGCCAGGCCCCATGGATACAACTGCACCCCATGGAGCAGCCCAGGAGCCCAGGCCTGGCTCCTCTGCCCTTGCCCACCAGCACAAAGCTGGTCCTGCTGAGGGTCCATGGGCATCCCCCCAGACAGAGAGGTTGCCATTCCCTCGGGCACATCTTCCTGACAGGGCCACTGTGACAGCCCTGGAGGGAGCAGGAGCAGGAGGGGGATCACTCCTGACAGGCTGCTAAGTGACAAGATCGATGCTCTGAAATTGGATTCAGTTTTAGTGAGATGCCCTCAGATAACCCAGTCAGAAAGACGGATGGATGATGAGCCTTCCACACTCAAAGCTTCCCTGACGTGCATGAGACACAAGGATCACTATCAGCTCAAATCCCACAGCCCCTGATCGATGCACACAACAGCCCCTCTGTCTGTCTTCCCTTTCCTTGCCTCCTGCTCCACCTGCCACACCTGGACCAAGGTGTGCACTGGCACATCCTTCCTGAGCCACAGGGACCACTATCCAGAAGCTCCAAGCCTTTTGACAGGGAACAAGTCTCCTTGGAGGCAGAAGAGGTTGTTGCCAGCCCTGTTACTAATGGTAACAGCAAGGGACAGGGGATGTAAGACTAGGGTAAAGCAGGTATTGTTGCCTTCTTTTCTGGTACTGCTTAGATGTTCCAGCCTGGAAACCCCCCAGACAGGTGGGAGATCAAGCTCCTTACAGCAGGAGGAGGATGGTGAGACACATCTTCACCTGCTCTCCTTACTTAACCCAGTCTTGGTCAGGTGTCAAAGACCTTCCACTCCCCCTGAGGCCTGGATGGTGCCTCTCTGCCAGGCTGCACTGGGCAGGGAGCCAGTCCTGTGCCACAGGGGTCTGAAAAAGCTCCAAGGTGACCCCCAGCTCCATTTGTTTCCCGGTGATCCCAGAGAAGCTGTGCACTATGGCACACTCTGGTCCAGAAATACCTTTTGCAGGGGAAGTGAAGGTGAGAAGCACAAGGAGTCAGCAACCCCCTGTCTGTCCCTGCTGTGACCAGGAGGTTGGGTTGAGTGACCTCCTGAAACCCACAAATTACCTATGGGCCTCTGGTGACACTGGAGAGCCACAGGAGGTGACTTGGTGCTCACACTCTCTCAGGGCAACTCCCACACTTTCCCTCAAAGCTCAGCACAGCCTTGGACATTGTCCCAGGTCTCAACACCATTTCCCTAGGGAGGCGGTGGGGCACCAGGGACCAGCTAGAGAGACCCAGCCAAGGCAGTATTTGGGGCTGGTGGGTCGGTGCAGGGCCACTCAAGCAGTGCTGTTTGCTCTCTGGCACTCACTCGATGTTCATGCGCATCACCATGCCCAGGGATGAGTATCCAGCCATGGCAAAGTTGTCCCGGTAGTGCCCCAGCCGGATGGAGTCCAGCCAGTCCTCCACAGTCAAGCAGCTGCTCAGGTCGAGGAGACCCCTGTCCGAGCGTGTTTGGGTGAACCTGGGAGCAGGACAGAAGGGGTTAGACCAGGAGGTGTTGGTCTGAGGTGACCAGGCTGTGAGGTCCACCCGGATGCACCTGCGGAATCACAGAATCACTAAGATGGGAAAAGCCCTCTAAGATCATCGAGTCCAACCATTAACTCAGCACTGCCATGTTTACCACTAAACCATGGACCAAAGGGCCACATCCACATGTCTTTTAAGTCCCTCCAGGGATGATGACTCTACCACTGGCCTGGGCAGCCTGTGCCAGTGCCTGACCACCCTTTTCATGAAGGAATTCTTTGCAATATCCAATATAAACCTCCCCTGACACAACTTGAGGCTGTTTCCTCTTTTCCTGTCACTTGTTCCCCAGGAGCAGAGCCTGACTCCCAGCTGGCTCCATCCTCCTGTCAGGGAGTTGGAGAAAGTGAGAAGGTCCCCCCTGAGCCTCCTTTCCTTCAGGCTGAGCCCCAGCAGCTCCCTCAGCCACTCCTCGTGTGACTGACTCTTCAGATCCCTTCCCAGCTCCCTCACCCTCCTCTGGACACACTCCAATGTCTCTCTTGTCGTGAGGGGCCCAAAACTGACGCCAGGACTCGAGGTGCCTCATTAGTGCCCAGCATGGGGGGACAGTCACTGCCCTGGTCTCCTGGCCACACTATGGCTGGTACAAGCCAGATACCATTGGCCTTTTTGGCCAGCTGGGCACACAGCTGTGACCCTGCAGGGCAGGGCAGAGAGAGCCCTTGCAGGCTGGTAAGGGCAGGGTATGGGCACTGCTGCACACACTTGGGGATGCCACGGTTGGGAGCAAGGCAGTGAGGTGCAGGAACCTTCCCACTGCCCACCACAACCTGTGCGTGCCCGTGGCCTCAAGGGAAGCTGGAGCTGAGCAGAAACAACCCCTTGTTCCCACAACCCACACGCTCTGCCCTCACCTGTTGACGGTGGCCGTGCTCTTGAGGTTGTCAGGGTTGCGGATCAGCTTGTCCAGGACGCAGACGATCTGGGAGAAGCGCGGCCTCTCGCTGCGCTCCTTCTGCCAGCAGTCCAGCATGAGCTGGTGCAGGGTGGTGGGGCAGCCCATGGGGGCAGGCAGGCGGTAGCCTTCCTCCACAGAGTTAATGACCTGCAGGGAAGCCACACAACCACAGTGGAGCTGCACCCCCAGCCCACTCCCAGTCCCCCCCCAGGTGGGAAGATCCCTGATGCCTGAGCTGCTGGAGCCGTCACACAGGGAGAAGAGTTAAGCTTCAAGCTCAACGACAGTGAATTGTTCTGTGCAGGAAATCACTGCTATGGCAGCAGAGCTTTTTAGAGGTCCAGTGGCCTAAAATATTGCAGCTTCCCTCCAGCAGACAAGCCACAAGGGCTGCACTCACACTCGGTTGTTTTACAGCCACTGCTCAGCAAGGCTGGAAGAAACCCTGCTTGAAGGAATTGTGTGGAGGAGACAGTGTAAGCCACTGCATTCATGCCCTGCTGTCACCAAAGCTACTTTTAAAATAATAAAAACAATAGGAAAAGTGGGGGCTCTCAGGACTCCCAAAGCAGGGAGAAGCTTACAGTCCCCACAGGTGAAAAAAACAAGGAGTCCTGTGGTTCTACAGAGTCAAAATACTCGTTTTATTGCCTCCTCTTGGAAATTTTGACCCCAGGTTGTACTTAGGATTATAACTTACGTTTCTCTATAGATTTTATGCTACTCTTGAGGTGAGAGTGGCCCAACAAAACTCAGACAAGCCCAAAACCTACAGCTGGGTGGTGCCAGCCTGAGGCTCTCAGCAGCCTCACCTGGGCAGTGGAAGGGATGGACCCTCAGCACCAGGACTGGCAGGCTCATGCAGTGGGACTCCCAGGGAAGCCCTGACTCCTTCCAGGGACTGGGAAAGTTGGCACAACTTGTGCTGAATCTCTCCAGCCAGCGTAAAAGGCTTGTCCAGAGCAGCAGGCGGGGCTGGGGACACCCATGGTGCACACAGCGAGGGTGGCAGGGACCTCCCTGCCTGCATTCATACCAGGGGCTTGAGTCAGTGTCCCCAGGAACTGGGCAGGATTGGAAAGGACCAGCAGGTAGGTTTGGTCACTTGGGTCAGCAGCAGCCAACAGCAGCCACGGGGCTGCAAAGAGTGGGCAGTGCAGCGACGGACAGCGCTCTGATGTCCCCACAGAGGGGACAGGCACTCTGTGCACAGCCCTGCGGGGACACGAGGAGAGGCAAGAGCTGACCTTTGGGCCCCTTTTGCCCAGCCCTGCACTGGGCTGGCCTGGGGCAGGGCCGGAGGAGGGGCAGGCCTGGTCCCCGCGCCGCCCCGCGCCCACTCACGTCGCGGTTGGTCATGTTCCAGTAGGGCCGCTCGCCGTAGGCCAGCACCTCCCACATGACGATGCCGTAGCTCCACACGTCGCTGGCTGAGGAGAACTTGCGGTACGCGATGGCCTCCGGAGCCGTCCAGCGGATCGGGATCTTCCCCCCCTGGAAAACAGAGCAATGGTGGAGGCTCAGAGCAGGCAGCGCTCAGCAGCCCCACCTCTGCGTCCAGGAAAAGCTGGGGAGGTGTCTTCTGGAAAAGACTGAGGAGGACAACCCACACGAGGTAAGCCTAGAAGTGTAAGTGAAGGATGACTTCAAGGCGTTTCCAGCAGAGCAAGGAGAGCACTGTGCCTGTTTCACAAGGTCTTCCTGCACAATTCTGTCCCTCAGTGCTCAAGAGGAAGGAATTCAAAGTGATGAAGTGGACCCCAGGGCTACCAGAGCACGCAAGCACAGAGCTGACCTTGGGTGTGGGCAGAGAGCCTGACTTGAGCAGACAAGGAAAGGGATGGAGTGTGCTCCCTGTTCATCCTTGCTTTGGCAAGGATCCATTGAACATCCACTGAAGAGGATGGCGTGTTGAATTAAAGGACCACGCTGACAAAAATCAGCAATATATGGACTAAGGATACATCTAAGCTGGAAATGTGGTTACCAGCCACCCAAAGAGGAAAGCTGGGGGGTAGGGAACATGAGGTGGTCCCCAGAGCATCTGGGGCAGGAATGGTATGCCACCCACCAGAGGTGTGCCAGGGGAGCACACTAATTCTTTTCATGGCCAGAGAAGAGCAAAAAGAGCTCTTTATATTTAATGTCATTTATGTATTTCATGGAAATGTATTTTATTTTGCTTCTGTTGACCTCTCATGGAGGAGCACATTAAGCTCCAGAGCTGTCGGGTTGGCCAGAAAAATCTCAAAATGGCTTCACAGACAAAAGTGTCCTACCTAAAACAAAATCACAGGTTGCAAAACCAATTCCCTCTTTTCCCATGTCCATGAATGAGGAAGAGTCACATGTTAAAACAAGTGTATGGCCACCAAACTGAAGAGTGGAGCAGGGCATTAACCTATGGACCAATGGCTCTAGGACAGCTGAGGAGTGGATGGAGCTACACAGGCTTGGGAAGGACTCCAACAGGGACATGTAGGCCACACGTGCCCACAGGAGCAGCTGGCCAGGGATGTTTATCAACTCCCTGCCCTCACATCCTCCTCTGTTCACTGCACACTCAGTTCTGGGATGCCCCTGTGTGAAGGACAACGCATCAATGCCCCGAAGCATTTTGTGTTTGAGCTGTTGGCTCAAACATCAGCACTGAGGTGACATTTTTTGACCTGAGAGTCTCTAACTTTTCCATCCATCAGGGCAATAACAGCCAGCAAGGCCCAACACAGGGAGCCACCCACCGTGGTGGTGTAGGCAGCATCAGGGTCGTCCTCCAGGATGCGGGAGAGGCCGAAGTCGGACACTTTGCAGACCAGGTTGCTGTTGACCAGGATGTTTCGGGCAGCCAGGTCCCGGTGCACGTAGCCCAGGTCTGACAGGTACCTCATGCCCGCTCCGATGCCACGCAACATCCCCACCAGCTGGATGATGGTGAACTGCCCGTCATGTTTCTGGAAAGGAAAAAAAAACCACCCCAGAGTTTCATTTGTGGTTTTCACCAGCATCTTGTTGCTGCTGCTGTCATTAAAACAGCCCCCACAGTGCTTCTCATCTTTGGCTTAGAACCTCCTCTGACCCCAGTGCCTCCCACGTGTCCCCTGCCCACTTCCTGCCCTCTCAGTGCCTCCCACATGTGCTCAGGCAGTTGTCCCTGCTTTTCCAGTGCCACTCCAGGGAACCAGACATGATGCCTGGAGCTTGTGTCTGCTGGAGAGGTGAGAGCCTGGCACACACAGCTTTCCCACAGGGCTTGCAGTGGCTGTGAGGTTGAGGACAAGGAACCAGCCTTTCCTCCAGCTGCTCAGCCCAGGGGGGGATGTGCAATGAATAAAAACACAGCCTTGCTCCTTACCCTGAGGAAGGTGTCTAGCGAGCCGTTCTCCATGTATTCAGTAACAATCATTACCAATTTGCCTGCAGAAGACAAGGGAGGTCAAGTTAGCAGAGAAGTCACCTTCCTCTGGGAAGCCAAGTGCCAAGTTTTTACCGGGAGAGACATGAATCCAGGCCTGTGGGTCTCATGCAGCCCCTCAGAGTGGTCTCACCCCTGCACTGGGCACCACTGGCACAGCAGTGGGGATGTGGCAGTAATCCAGACAGGTACCCCCCTCCCACCCAGGTGCTACTTATGTGGATAGGTCAGCTTTGTTATCCTGCTGCAATTTGCATGCCATTAGCATAACACTTTGCATCAGAATGTGCCTTTTTGAAGGAGGACTTTCAAATTACGATTCAATACAGGCAGCCTTTAAAATAAACACTTGAGCAGGACATCTCCCAAACCAATAACCCTGACCTGGAGCACACTGAGGAGCAAGGTGTGGAACCACCACTGGGAAGTTTGTCCTGTAGGAGATGGCACAGGGGTGGGGTGGAGGGCACTGCAGGTAAATGGACATCTCAAAAGCCACTGGGGCAGCTGAAGGATGGAGTGCACCCAAAGCAAGCCCCGACCCACATCCCTCAGGTTGCCCACAGGGAGATACATCCCAGCTCTGCCCCACCACCCCTGCCAGCCACATACTCCTGGTCACCACCCCTTCCAGGTGGATGACGTTGGGGTGGTCGAACTGTGCCATGATGCTGGCCTCGCTCAGGAAGTCCCGCCTCTGCTTCTCCGTGTAGCCTGCCTTCAGTGCCTTGATGGCCACGGGAATCTCCCTCTTCCCTGGCAGCTTCAGGCGGCCATAGCACACCTCTCCAGACTCCCCTGCAAGGCAAGGGAAGGTGAGGGCATGGAGAGCTCCTCAGCTTCTTGCACTCACTTATCAACACCATGAATCAGCCAGCCTACCACACCCCCTCTGGATTTCACTGTGGATTTCAATCCCCTCCCACCCCTCCAGGATTCAGTCCTCTGAAAGGATTGCCCAATGCTGGAAGGGTGGGAACATCAGAAATCAGCTCCCTCTGCTGCCTTTTCCTACAGGCCATGGGGCAAGAGCAGTGATTACAGTAGCACTTGCTTTTAATGAACAAATTTGGGAGTCTCAGAGCAGCAAGGGTGACCTCCATCCAGGCTTCCTCATGCTGCTCTGGGTCAAGCCCTTAGGGTGCTGCTAGTGAAGTTCCAGCTCCATCTCTGCCCCATGCTTCCCTGGAAGCCCTTCTCCTGTGCAAAATTCCCCTTTGTTCTGAAAATTCACCATTTCTCTTACAGTTTTCTTTGCATCTTGTCCCCCCAGGTTTCAAAGCAGGGTGGCACATTGGAGCACCCACATGGTGTGTCAACCTGAGCCATCCTGAGCCATTGGTGCCACACCTGCTGACAAGCAGCCCCCTGGCACCAGGCTGCTTCCAAAGGGTTCATTTCACGCACCAAAACCCCCAACCTGTCCATGGTTTTGATCTCACAAGGATAAAGAGCAGATGAAGCCCCCCCAGCTGAGCACTGCTGTGGTCCCTGCGGGCCATGGACACGGCACAACCTCAGAGGATGAATTTCCCTGGGCAGACACGATGCAAAGAGGCAGCAGGGCCCCAGGACTCACCAGACCCAATGACCTTCTCGATCTTGATCCGGGAGGCCTCTATTTCACGGGTGAACTCATGCACAGCTTGGCAGGGGTCTTCATAGGCGTGGGGGTCCACGTAGAACTTGGACTCAGGGAACTTCACTGCCAGGTTTCAGAGGGGAAAGAGGAGAACAGTGCTCTCAGGCAGCCCCACAGGGAAGGAGGGGCAGCCAGGCAGAGGATGGGCAGGGACAGGGCTCTGAGGGTCAACAGGCTGAGGGGTCACAGGGGTGCAGCCCAAGGAATCCTAAGTCGCTCTTTGGCCTAGCAGTCTCCTCAGAGCAGTCCAGGACCAGGTTTCCAAGGTGTTCTCCATGTGATTGTCCCTCCCCATCACCACCCTCCCCTGCCCCCATCCCTGCTGTCTGGGATGATCCTGCTCCAGTCTCATGGCACATTGTTCAACACTTCAACCCCATTACCAGGAACCCCCTGGAATCAGAGCCCTCACTCAGCTCTCCTAAGACACATTCACTGAAACAGGCAGGAGTCAAAACCCTTCCCCCTGGGAACCACAGCAATCTCAGGGGGTAAGAGCCCAGCTCGGTGCCCACCCACGGGGCTGGAGTCCTTCACAAGGAGAGTCCTACCTTGCCCATTCTGATAATGCATCTTCTCCTCATCAGAGTCCTGGAAAGCCTTGCTGTACCCACAGTGCCTGCCACAGGGGTACAAGGGTCAGAAGAGATGCCCCTGTTCCTCCCTCCCACAAGCATCCCAAAGGCACTGCATACCAGGGCTGTGGGCAGCCCAGGAGAAGCTGCATCCCTGTGTCTCACTGGACTGACATTTTGGTCTGGATGGAAGTACTTTCCAGGTGCTCTCCAAGGCTTGGCAGTGCTAAAAGCTGCAGTCCTTTAGGGCTGTATGCCTGGGCTTCACCTGCCTGGCTCAGCCATGTAGCACAGTCTTCCTTGGATCTATCTGATGGAGAAAAGGTCTCTCCACTCCTGACCTACCTCCCAGCCCATCCAGTCAGCCCTTGTACTGGTAGCAGTACTGGTACTAGTATTGCTTCTGCTTGTGCCACTGGTATTCCATATATTCTAGTGTATATATATTAATTTATTGCTATTCTGCCTGCTGGCATGAGGGGAAGATCTGCAGACTGGCTCTGCCTCAGGGAAACTGGTGACCCTTAAAAGAAGTCTCTTGGCTGCTTATTAACCCCTGACCTACGGATGCTATGGACAAACCGAAAGAAGCAAAGTTGTGCTCCACTTCTCCCAGCCCTCTTGCCCCTCTTGGAGATGTCCAGAAGACCCCACTGGCCTCCAGAAGACATTTACCTCTTCTTGCAGATCAGGACCACCAACAAGGCAACGAGGCCAGTGATGAGCGTCAGGCAGATCCAGACAATCGTCATCGTGTCGTAGCGGAGGGACACTGGGAGAAGCAGGGGAGGAAGGAGGTGAGCTGGAGTGGGGAATGCTCTGTTGAGCTCAGAGATGTACTCACCACAACAGGGTCATGGCCTTCAAAGATAAAACACCACCCCTATCCATTCCCAGCATATGGGGACCATTTACACATGGGGAAACTAAGCAGAGATCTAAGAAAGCCATGGTGACACAGCAAACCAGCACAGAGAGGAGTTTGATGCCCCAGGACCTTTCCAGGTTTTCTCTGCCCTAATTGCTATGTCCTTCCTCCCTCTTCTTTCTAGTGTGTAAGCACAGAATCACAGAATCATCGAGTTTGGAAAAGACCTCTAAGATCACCAAGTCCAACCATTAAACCAGCACTGCCAAGCCCATCACTAAACCTTGTCCCCAAGTGCCGCATCCACATGCCTTTTAAACACTTCCACTTTTAAACACTGCCCTGGGCAGTCTGTTCCAATGGCTGACCACCCTTCCAGTGAATAAATGTTTCCTAATACACAATCTAAACCTCCCCTGCTGCAACTTGATGCTGTTTCCTCTTGTCCTAAGTATCTGAGGAAGGCAACCCCAAGCAATCCCTGCAGGCTGAAACGCTGGGAGATGTGTTCATCCAGGCTCCTTGCCCGTGTGGCAGAGGAACAATGGCAATGGAGAAGGGCATCACCATCCTCCATGCTCCCTGCCCTGCATCTCCCACACACAAAAAACTGCACACACTCACCTGGCTTCCCTGTTTCCACCTCCACAGTCTGACTGAACCTCCCACAGCCAGCTGAGGTGCGAGCCCGAACCTGGAAGATGTAGCGCGTTGCAGGCTTGAGCCCAGAGATGGTGGCAGTGGTGCTCTTGGATTTCAGAGTCGAATAGCTCTGCATTTCCTTGTCCTGGGGACAAAAAAACAACACCAAAAGCCTCACTGCATCAGCAGAGTGACCACAAAGCCTTCCAAAGAAGCCCCTTGTGCCAGGTTGGCTGATGGCAGGGACTGCTCTGCAGCAGCAGGTTCAGCGTTACCTTCTCGTAGTACTTGATCTCGTACTCCAGGATGATGCCATTGGGCTGGTCTGGCTCTTGCCACAGCAAGGTGACACTGTTCTGGCCCGTGCTCTCCTGGTGCACCACCACCACCTGTGATGGGGCTGGGGATGCAGACACAGCATGTTAGGTGTCTGCTGAGGGGGTGCTGTGAAGGGGGGAACAGCAGGAGACAGCAGCAGGGAAGGGTGGAACTGGAGCCCCAGGCAGGACCCCTGGTTTAAACCAGGTTTCTGGTTTAATTAAAGCCATGTGGAGACAAGTGCTGTGATGGGAGTTGAAAACAGGCTTTTCCTTGCTTCAGCTCCCTCAATCTCTTTCCCATGGAGTGAGCAGCTCTAAGGAGATGAGAGGAGGGCACTGTCCCAGCACAGGCAGGAGGGGACACTGGTGCTTTGTTGTGATCTGGAGCCAGAAAACAGAAGGGGCAGTGGGGTTGGAGATCATGGAGGTCTCTACCAGGACCCTGAGTCCTCTTGTCCCACATGGGGCAATGGGAGAGGGGCAGGGGAAGAGAGAACAGATGCCCAGAGGGGTGGTCAGGATCTGAGCACGAGCTCACGAGACACTAAAGGTGTCCTGGCTGTGCTCTCCTGTCCTATCACCTTCCCAGGTTTCCCAGGCCTGAGCTGGGAGCCTGTGAATCAGTTCTTGACCCTGTTATGCCCCAACTGGAGCATGGAGGAACAGCTGGAGGAACCAACTCACCAGCCTCTTTTTCCCACTGGGAGATTTCCCACTGGAAGTTCCCCAGAGAGTGCAGTGGGTGCTGTGCTGGCCAGGTGCAGCCATTGAGTTCAACTCACAGGGAGGGTTCAGGTACCTCTTGTGTGCTGAACTGATGGGGGAAAATGGGATGTGGCAGCTCCAGGGAGGACAGAGCTGCTGTGGCTGTGGCTGCAGCACAGGGGTGTCACTGGAGCAGCACAGAGACCAAAAGAGGCCACAGGGGCTGCAGCAGCAGTGAGGCACCCAGGGACTGAAAAGCAGCAGTTTTAGCTCAGTTCTGCCTCCTCTGAGAAGCAGAAAACACTGTTGGTGCACAGTACCCTGGGCAGATGGGACAGGGTGGGATGGTGGGAATTACTTAAACTCCATAGGCACATGCAATGCCATTGCTGCAAACAGCTCCAGGGCATCTGTGCAGTGCATCAGGGGTTCCTCAGCCCCCCTGGCACACAGGGGTGCTCTGCCATGTGCAGCAGCTGGAGCACTGCCCAGCATGGCACACAAACCACCGAATTCCCAACTCTGCTGGTTTCACAGCACCTGCAGCAGAGAGGCTGAAATGGGTTCAGCACTTCCTGAGAGCATCTCCCTCCAAGGCATCAGGCTGAGGCAGCTCATCACCACTGGGAGGGATCAGGAGGGATCAAGCCAGCAGGGTTGAGCCAATTCCATGTGCTGCACGAGTGCCACAGGCTGGCATCAGTGACAAAAGGGCCTGTTCTCATGCCAGCCATGAGCTATTGCAGTGAGCTCCCCAGGTTTCTCCCACTGACACCCGTGCCATGAGAGCAGAAGGGGCTCAGCATCACAGGAAGTTCCTGTGGGCTCATCTCAGACTGGGAGGATTAACAAGGAGTGTCACTCTGTGCCCTGATCTCTCTGCACAAAACGTGCTCCATGGAAAAGGGCTCTGGGAGATGCCCAGGTGACCCTGGAGCAAAGTCCTGTCTCACCTGGGCTAGAGCACTGCTCAGAGGAGTTTTCTGGGGAAAGAGCATTTTGGAGCAGGGAATTTGCAGAGGTGAGACATGCACAGGAGATACTTTTGCCAGCAAACGTTGCTGTCAACTTCCACCTGGCATTGGTGTGAGCCAAGAGCAGAGCACAAACTGCTGCCCAACCCTTTGGGAAGGGAGAGGAGGCTGGAGGAACAGTCTGAAAGATTCATGCTCCACTTAGTGCTCCTGTCAATAAACAAGTGTTCTCTGTGCCCCCTGTCTCCTGCAGAAAAGGAGCTTCCAACAGCAGCTGGAAGGAAAGGAGGAGGAAAAAGGACACCACAAACCAAAAAAGGGGTAAGAGGTGCCTTGGGCAGCAGCTTGTCCCCCCTCAGCTCCCTGAACCCACCTCCAGCAGCAGAGAGGACAGGGGCCACATCTCCCAGGGCTCCCAAGCCCATCACCAAACCAGCCCCGTGCTGTTAGAGCAGGTTCTGGCTCACACAGACACTGGAGCGACATCAGAGCAACATTCAGCATCACCCACACGGGCAAAGCCTGGAAATGGGGGACATCTGCTCCTCCTACCTGCCTGGTTTGTCGTAATGTTGGCGACTGCGGCTCTCCTGGACTCCAGGCTGAGGTCGGAGACGCCGTTGACCGCCTCCACCCAGAAGGAGTAGTTGGTGTGTGCCAGGAGGTTGGTGACAGTCAGCGCTCCCTGCACCAGGCTCATCTGCTGGGGCACGAAGCGGATGCCGCTGCCACAGGCCTCGCACGGCCCCGCGTCCCCCGCGCAGCGCCGGCACA
Source organism: Pachyramphus minor (assembly GCA_013397135.1). Taxonomy (NCBI): domain Eukaryota; kingdom Metazoa; phylum Chordata; class Aves; order Passeriformes; family Tyrannidae; genus Pachyramphus; species Pachyramphus minor. The sequence goes on along the minus strand of VYXB01004093.1, from coordinate 25,093 downwards.
GCACGTTGTACACCACGTCAGCACGGCCCCCCTTGTCCAGGGGGGGCCCCCACTCCAGGGTCACCGACGTGCCGTTCACGCTGGAGATCAGGTTCACGGGAGCAGAGGGAGGGCCTGGGGGAGAAGGTGGGGTTCAGGCAGAGCAAGGGGGTGCTGGGGTGTTGGGAATGGTGCGGGACCAACGGAGAGATGAGCCTTGGCATTTCGGGGGGGTGCCTGAGCACACAAATGGTGCTGCAGGGAGCACAGAACTGCCCCGAGAGAGGAATGCTCCGAACACAAGGCAGCAAAGGCACAGGCAGGGCTCAGGGGGAAGTGCCATGGCTCAGGATGCCAAATGCCAGACAGCAAGAGTGGGTGTTTGTTCTGGGGGAAGCAGGAAGCATGGTGATGCAAGATGCTTTTGGAGGAAGAGCCAAGGTGTTGATGAGCTGGATATGCTCATCTAAAGAGAAGGGAAAACTCACATTTCCTGGAAAGATTAATAAACTTGGGTGGATACCCCTTAGGGAAACACAAGTGGGATGTTGCTGACCTGTCTTTCACCCTAACTTCAGCCATCAGCTCCACGCCTTTCTGTCCTCCTGGAGCAACTACAGAAAGCAGGACTACCCCTGGGATGTCCTTGTCCCCTTTTAATAGCACTGGGCCCCTCAAAGCAGCCAAATGCAGAGAGCTGAGCTGAGGCCTTATGACAAGCCCTAGTGCCACTGTGCACCCACAGAGAAGAAACACTTGAGCTGCCCCAGTGGCTGCCCAGGGGTGTGTGAGCACTTGGTGCACTTCTGCAAAGGAGAGAAACAAAGGCTGGAGCTGGAGGGAGAGGAGGGGGTAGGGGTGTGTTGGTCTCTTCTCCCAGGGAATAAGTTATAGGATCAGAGGAAACAGCCTCAAGTTGTGCCAGGGGTGGGTTAGTTTGGGTATTAGAGAAAATTTCTTCACAGAAAGGGTGGTCAGACATTGGAGCAGACTACCCAGGGCAGTGGTGAAGTCACGATCCCTGGAAGTGTTCAAAGAACTTGTGGATGTGGCACATGGGTTAGAGGTGAACATGGTGGTGGTGCTGGATGGACCTCATGATCTGAGAGGCTTCTCAATGATTCTCAATGATTCTACTATTCTAAGACTCTGGCCAGGGATGTTTGGAGAGCGGGATGACACAGGACGATACAGAGGCAGCGAGGAAGCTCCTGCCTGAACAGACACTCAGCGTTTTAAGTCTAGCTGTGAGGTTCTGGGGCTCCTTCGGGCAGGGGTGAGCCAGGGAGCTGCTGCTGTGCCCCACTACAGCTGGGTGGCCACCAGGGCAGGCGGGGCAGGGAGTCCCCGGGGTTACTCACGTGTGCAGGCGGCCGAGGGGGGATCCTGCACGGCGCGGTAGAAGCTGCTGTCGCAGCGGCACACACGGGCTGCCCGGCTCTCCGAGTGGCTGTGCAAGGGGCACTTGGCACACAGCTGGTCCCCGGGGGCCGACTTGTAAAATCCCAGCTGGCAGGCTGCAGGGGGAAGGGCAGAGGGTCAGAGGGATGCGCCTGGATGAGGGGATCCCATCGGCACAAAAGCTGGACCGTGCTCTCAGCTGAAGCGTGGGAAGCCAGCCCTTATCCCCAGCGCCTGCCTGAGTCCCCTCCCGCTGTCCAGCTGCAAGTCGTGAAAACTTTTGGCTCCCCAGGCTGCACCTCCTGCCATCCTGGCACCCGTTCCCCGCTGCTCCACAAGCGAATTTGGGTGTCCCTGCCACTCCTGAGCTGCCTGCGAAGCTCCAGGTGTGTGCTGTCCAAAACTCTCCCTAGTGCAGCCACTGTCTGGCCCAAGGACAGGGAGCCCACTGCCCACTCTCTGTGGAGGGACAGCGAGGGCAAACGAGCCAACCTTGAAAAAAATAAGTTTTTTTGTTTTTTGGGTTTTTTTTTTACCCCCCAGACAACACAACCTGCGTGCAGTCTCTCTGCCTCCTCCTGATGCAGGAGCTCGTCCCACGCCGGGGCTCTGCTCCATCCCACGCCCCTCTCCCAGCAGCCCCTCGGGTAGATCATTTGTCACACAAACAAACAGCTCGTCTCTCGTTAGGAAAATCGATTCGTTCGAGAGTGACATGTGGCATGGCAGGTATCTGGGGGCGGAAGGATCTGCCCTCTCTTGCAGACTGAGATTCCAAATGAGGAAAAGCAGGCTCTGCCTGGGTCCCAGTACTCATGAAGTACTTTTAGGACCAGTTACAGTGATTCAAGGATTATTCCTGGCTCTGACACGTCTCTGCTTTTCCCGCTGAGGTAGTAATATCTTCATTTTCCTGTCTTTACTTCCAGTGGCCAGATCTGCATACAGCTTTAATTTTTGCTGCCAAGCATCCAGAAGGGTTTTGTTCATGATCCACCTCCCCAGTGGGCTGGGTCCCTCCATGCTGTTTGTTTTGTTTCTTGGTGTTGATTCATTTTCTTTCTAATACCACTCCTTTCCTTCCCACGGATCTCCCCTGACCAGCATATTCCACCCATCACACACTGCACAGTAATACAGGAGCCTTTTTATAACTGAGCTACTTTAGCAATGGCAGCTGAAGGCAGTGCTCCAGCCACACACAGCCCTGGTGTGGGGACCTCTTGCTGGTCCTTGTTCAGCCTCTGTCACCAGTTTCTGTGGCACTTTTGCACCAAATGCTCCTTTAACAGCAGGGGAGTGATACCACCAGTGCTGCACGTGCCAGAGGTGGCATTGCAGGTTGGTGTCACAGGTTGGTGTCACATCCTGCTACAGCAAAGGCCACCAGTTCCAGAGTTTGCTCCTAAACTCCTGCTCCTCCACTCCCCAAGGAGCAGAAATGCCTGAACTTGGGGATACAAGGGAAGGCAGATGTGAAATTGCAGCAGCTTGGGTGTGGTTTTGCTCCTCAGGTGCTCTCTTGACCTCCTCAAGGGCATCAGAAGAGGAAAGACCACAGGGGATGCCAATCTAGGGAGAGGTTTGCTGTTCCTTGCCAGCCACACCAAGGACAGCCCAGGACATTTGCCAGGCTCCTGTGCTCACTGGTCATGATGATACCAAATGCCAAGAGATTCAGGGACTTTCTACCCTTGCCAAGTGTCCTCTAATGCCACATCACCCTCTGGTCTGCAGCCCTTTGGTTTTGGGTGTAAGACTGAGTTGAGTGCTGATACACCCTGTTCTCAGGTGGTGACAAATTTGGGAGGTGGCCAGCTGGTGGAAAACAAAAGGAAAAAAACCCAAAAAACCAAACAACAGAGTAAATCTGTAAGAAAGAAAATTTCCCAGTTTTTCAATGTGGGAAAGGATGAAGACCCAGGATGGGAGCCAAGCAATGGGACAGCCCCAGTTGGTCCTGGGCAGATGCAGGTCAGGAACTGCTGCCCTCAACTTGTGTGAATGTCCCTTGGACCTGCAAACCACCACCATTTCTAACCATGCAGCAACCAGGGACTTGTGATTCCAGAGGAACTGGAGTGGTTCCCTTCCACCAATATTTAATTAAGGGCAGAGAAATCAGTGCTACCTCAGGTATGGAGAGACAGGCAGCAGGAAGGATGGGAACACGAAGCACAGCAGATTTGCACAGAGCAATTGTAATCACTTAGCATTTAATGCTGTAAAAAACCCATTAATTACCTGTAGCAATGAGTCACAATTATTTTAGATGCACTCAAGGGGAAAATTATACTAAATGACAAATTGCAGGTGAATTTGTGTGCCAGGGCAGAGCCATCTCCTGGCACAGGGACAGCTTGAGCACACAGGGAGGACTGGGGAGCACCTGGGGCTGGGGCAGGCACTGTTCAGGGGGGTCATGCACCTCTGGGTGTCTCAGTGCTTTAGAGGGCAGCAGGACACACGTTCCTTTCACAGGAACAGGAGAGGGCACCAGCTTGAACCTGCACAAGGTATGAAATCCCTATAGTACAGGATGCCAGGCATGTCCTGCTCTGGATGGAGCTCTCTCATACCAGGCCAGTGACATGTGCAGGACCAGGACCTCCTGGGTTAGCTCTGGGAAGAACAAACAGCAGAGAAATGGCCAGCAGGAACAATTCAATCTAATGCACCAGGTATAAAATCCACTGGGCTGCACAGCCGTGGTTGTGGCAGCACACACAGAAGCCTCTCAAATCTGCAGGCTCCCACCAGTGAGATTGTCCTGCTGCCTTCACTGCAGCCAACTCCTGCCACCTGACAGAATCACCCTCCCAGGAGCCCTGCAGAAAACGGGGTTTTCTTTTTTTCCCATTATTTTATGCAATTGATACCCTTGGTCTGTGTCTGAGGATCTCAGGTCCTACCTCTTTGTGAACTACCAGAAGTCCTGTTACTGGTGTCCTCCTGTCCCCAGTGCCATTCCCCTGTAACACCCAGCCCAGGCTGCCTGTCCCTGCAGATTTATGTCATGATGTGGTTTTGCAGTGCAAGTGGGACAGGAGCAACCCTTCACCTGCCACTCAGCTCAAGACTTGCACACCTGACTGGTCTTGCAGCCTGTGCAGGGCTGGCTGGTCCCAGTATCACCAGCAAAGCCTAAAATCCCAGCACTAAACCTGTGCTTGGCAGAGCACATCTCTAGCCCTGTGTTGCATAGATGAGCCCCCAGTGATCAACCCCAAACCTGTCTGGTGGGATTCCATGGGGTTTCCACTGATCCCCACACATTGTGCCTGTTTTCCCTGCCCACCAGCCCCACTCTCACAGTCTGCCCCAGGGAGCAGCAGGCTTGTCTCAGGAACAGTGAGCGTGGGGAGGGATCTGCCAGCCATCTGGAGTTTGGTCCATTTGTTTCCCTCCTTCTCCATCCTCTGGGGACAGGACAACATCTGCTAATAAGCTGGCAGAGCTCGGGAGATGATGGATGGACCTGTCAAGGATACGCTGGCTGGGAACGAGCCGCTCTTCTCACTCTGAGGTGGCTGCCTGGGTCTAGTGCTCTGCAGGTGGAGCTGGTGGGACCACCAAGGGCTGCTTTGGTGGGGCTGCAAATGCAAGCACTGACCCCATGTCACTCCCTCTCAGCTCCACCCTCAGCCTGGGAGGTTTGGGCATGGCTGAGAGGTGCCATGGGGCAGCTCCGTGACACCAGTGCCACCAATTGCTCCCTTTCCTGACCTTTCAACAGATCTGGGCATCTGCAAGCACCAGGAGAGCAGTCATGTACTTCCCTTTGGCCACGCTGGGAAGAGATAGAGATGGAAATAGAGGTGTCATAGCTACTGTGACAGCCAGAGACAGGCACCAGTCCCAGAGCCCTCCAGGCTGCAGAAGCCAGCACAGAAAATCCAGCTCTTTTCATTCCAGTTTTCAGCATGATGCCTCCAATCTCAACTCCCACATGACACAGACACTGAAACAGAAGCAGGTTATTCTCAGTCATGTCCTAAAAAGAGGCATCTGCCTCATTGCCCAAAATCTTGTGCTTTTAGAAGGCTGTGCTCCCCTCTCCCTGCAACCTCAGGGCAGCCCGGGCTCTGGGCTGGTCAGTGGTCTGGAGGGGGTTTTGGAGCCTGGCTGGGCTGATAATCTCAGATAAATTCCTGGTCTGTAGCTCATGTGTTGCCCCATGGCCCTGCTGATGCCCACACATCCTGTGTGTGCTCTTGCCCCTGCACCCCCTGATCACTGGGTGCCACATGAGCCTGAGCACAACTCAGCTCCCACCTTGCAGTCTCTTTGCTGCAACCCATCCCTCCCCCAGTACAACCCCTCATACCCCTGCACACACCTGAGCTTGTCTCTGCCACCCCAGACCCCACCTCACATCCCTGCTGCTCGCCCCTTCTTTCCACAATTAACCCATCTCACACTCCTTTGCACCCCTGAGTGTTTCAGAGGGAGGAACAGGGACACTCTTTTACCCATGAAGACTTTGCAAAGCCAGCAGGACCCTGTGCATGAGGCTGCCAGCGAGTGGCACATGCAGCAAAGGACCCCCTGCATCCTTCTTGATAACACCCAGACTTCCCTGCCACCAAGACAAGTTGTATAAGGACAGTCCTGCTCTTCCTAGTGGAGTAATTCCACTTGTAGTGCTGGGAAAACTGGAACTGTGGTGGTCCAGACTGGCTGCATCCCAAACTGGAAATCTGCATGGTGCTGCCATAGAAAAATCAGCACATCTTAGAATCACAGCATCACTTAGGGTCACATCTCTAGCCTTAGAGTCCCACAATGGTTTGGGTTGCAAGGGACTTCAATGATCACAGAGCTCCCCTGCCTTGCCATGGGCAGGGACACCTTCCAGCAGATCAGGTTGCTGTCCTGTTGGACACACACCTGACTCACTTCTGCTCTTCTTTCCCACTTCTTAAAAAAAAAAAAAAAAGAAAGGAAAAAAAACCCACAAAAACTAAGAAACATCCAAATCCCAGTTTTCTACTGCCTGGTGCAGACATCCTTCAGTGGGAGTGGAGGTGATGCTGTGCAGACTTCTGTAGGTGAGACAGCCTGGCACACTCAGAGCAAAGGCTTTTTTATAAAGCTTATCTGGGGAAATGCCACAGCTTGCAGGAGTTGGATGGAAACAGGCAGCCTAATGCTAGAATTAGAAAAAAAGCTGTTTCCCAAACTCAGCCTTGTCAAAGGGTTTTAGACAGAACTCTCCAAAGCTTCTGAAAAAAAACCCCACAGATTTCATTAGACCAAAAGCAGACCCAGAAAGCAGAGTCTGGAAGAGGGAAAGGGGCTGAATGGGAGCACCCCTGAAGGTGCTGTGAGGCAAAAATGAAGAAAGGACACACAAAACACTGAGAACTTCATCCCACCCCTGGCAGGAGCTGGAATGCAACTTTGGGGGCCACGTGAGCCCCCTCACCACATGCATATAACTATAGATGTGTAGAGGGGCTGAGCTGCAAAATAAGGGTTCCCAGCCCTCCAGCAAGTGAAAAGCATCCCAGTGGCCTGCACAGCCCTCACCCACACACAGCTGAACTCCACCAGCCTTTGGATCCCTTTCTCCTTCATGGAAAAGTGTCAGCAGCATCTTGTTTTCAGAAGGGGAAGTCATCACACGAAGCAGTGACATGGGTGGGATCTGGAGCTCGTGCCAAGTACAGAAAAATTTTTTTGGCAGGGTCCTGCTGCTCTGTGAGATGAGGAGCATCTTCCCCATGCAAGGCAATCACACCAAGCCTCTGAATATGCTGTTGGGGAATTTGAGGTCCCCAGCCCCCCATTGTGTCACACTATGCCCAGGGAAAGGACTGGTGCAGAATTCCAGGTCTTTCCTGCAGACTATCTGTGCCCCAACTCCCCCAAAACAGCTTCCTGGGCACCTGCACATTGGAAATCCAGAGCAACAACCTGTGTTCATTACCTGAACTCAGCCAAATTCTGTGGAGTAGTTCAAACAAACAAACAAAAACCCGAACAAAAAAATCACATTCCCAAACTGGTGAATGTCTTTGAGTGCTGCCAGTTCCATTCATCACAGCCCAGCTGCTCTCTGGCACTTCTTAGAGGGGCCACAGAGACCTACTAAGCACAAATGAAATTTGTTTCATCCCTATCACTCCCTTGAAATCCAGCCCAGCATCATTCTCACCTTTTATCTCTGTCAGCAGAGAGACACAGAAAACTCAGAGGAGAAGTGGCAAACAATAAAATATTCAGCCAGGGACAAAACCTGTGTTGTTGTTGTGGTGGGACAAGGGCAGCTCTGCAGCTCTGTCCTGTTTGTTTGTTCCTTACCAGAAAACTAAATAAATAGGTTTAGGTGCTTGGGTGCTGCTTTGTTTTATTTTCCAAGTAATTGCAATCAGCCACTGGATTTTAGAGGAGGGAGTAAGTGTGCTGGAGATACTGGGGTCGCCTTGTCCTGGCCCCTGCCTTCTCCAGCCTCCTCACTGAGCTGAATTAGCTACACACACAGCCCAGCACCCCTGGGATCCAAACAGACCAGCAGCCAGGGCTGTGTCTGGGAGTTGGAAGTCCTGGTATGAGGCAAGTGTGAATCCAAGGATCCCCTCCCAGGGCTGGATAAGCCTCTAGGTGAAGAAGTCTTTCTAATGAGAAAAGGAAAGAGAGAAGGTTTAGGTGAGATATTAGGAAGAAATTGTTCCCTGGGAGGGTGGGGAGGCCCTGGCACAGATTGCCCAGAGAAACTGTGGCTGCCCCATCCCTGGAAGTGTCCAAGGTCAGGCTGGATGGGGCTTGGAGCAACCTGGGCTGGTGGAAGGTGTCCCTGCCCATGGCAGAGGAGGGAACTGGATGAGCTTTAAGGTCTGCTCCCCCCTTGCCCCACCAGCTGACTTCCTTCACATAGGTCCATGGATGCAAAGCTGTATTCACAAGCACATAATTACCAAGCTGGGTATTTTCTCCTCTTAATTAGCAATGCCGTGGTTCTTTAATTGCTCGATTAAAGTTGCCCACAAGGAAGGTTTAAGGTACATTAAATCTGCTGATTGGTTCATCAGCATGAATCCCACCAACTGGAAAAAATTAACTGGCTTCCAGATTGCTAACCAGACTCTCCAGATCCATTTCCACCAGCCATGTCCCGCTGGAGGCAGGAGAGAGCCCAGCAGTCCTTCTCCTATTCCCACTTCTTTTTCAGTTTGGGAGCTGGAGGGGAAAGAGCAGTGGCAGCCTCCCTCTCTTTTCTTGTCCAGAGGGCAAAGGCCACTTCTTGGCTGAAGGAGAGCTGGGTAAAATCTAAACCAGAGCCAATCCTTGTTCAGCCACACACAGCAGCCCCGTGTTTGGTGGCTACAGACACCCATCCTCATGTGCAAACAGGCTGATGGAGCAGGAATTAGGAATTGCTCAGTTGCTGCTCCCCTGTCCCTGTTTTCCATCCACAGGGAACAGTCAGGCTGAAGGCCCCAAGCACAGAGGAGGGAAAGCAGAGGATAAGATTCCTGTTCCCAAACTTTAGACAGAAATGTCTGAACTGCCCCTGAAAGCCAGGGGTATACCACAAAGATGCTCTTTGGAAATGGCATTTCTGCCAAAGGCTCATCCACCTGCTCTCACAACAGGGAAGAGAACCTGTCCCTGTGTTTTACCCTCTTCCATTTCTTCATTAAAGAAAACACTTGCTGGGAGATTCTGTGCTCCTGGAGGTCTCTGTGGATGCTGGATAGGTTTGTGTCAGCTCCCAGAGAGCAGCCCTGTGATCTGCAGCCATGGCACTGCCACTGGTGCTCCAAACTGACTCAATTTTAAGTTTTGCTCGCTGGTAACTGGTGAGAGATGCAGCCCAAGGAACAATTCAGGTCCACCCCAAAATGTGGACCCTCATGGAAGGACCATGGGTTTACCAAGGTCCATCCACCAAGGAGCATCACCACAACACAAGGTTGTGGTGGCTCAGGAGCCTGGCAGCCCTTCCCAAAGAGGGGGTGGTAGGAGGGATGTGGTTGAAGAGCCACTGTCCTCACCTGCCTGAGCTTCCTGCCCCCTCTCCATCCATCCCCACACAGCACACGGCACCCATGTCCCAGCTCTTGGCCTTTGAGGGGTTGGGCTACGGGTCCTTCCCTTCCCACAGAAGCAAAACCAGAGTTAACAAGCTCCTCTTTCCCATCTCCCTAATTGCACTGACCTTATTGAAATGGATCTCTTATTTGTCCTGCGCAGCAGCTGCATATCAATAAGGTGAATTATGCTGATTGCCTCCTTATCTGATAAATTGCTGGGACAGATCCTTTTCTCTCCTGCTCTTGCTTATTCTGCTGTTTAGGCAGAGCAGTTGCTATTTGCTGTGTGTAAGAGATGTTAATGTGTCATGTGTGGACTGATGCATTTCAAGGAGGAAAGAGCAACGAGTCTGAGGCTGTGGGTGATGGGGTGAGGGAAGCAAAGTCCTTCAGAACCTTGAAAACTGAGGGGAAAATGAGGGGGTCAACAGGGCTGTGCTGTCCCAGGAGGGATTTCATCCTTGTGGTGGCTGTGGCAGAAGGTGCTGTGGGGCTAAACTGATGGGAATTTTGGGAGCTGGCAGACCCCAGCCATCAGGAGCTGTGGGAATTCTTGCTCAAACCTGGTTTCTGCCCAGTAAGGCACTGCAGCCCATTCACAGCTGGAGAAGGGGGTCCTGTGCCTCTGAAGAGGAATCAGGGAGAGGCATTAGGCACAGATACAGGGGACAAATGTCTGGTGTGATGCAGGGCTGCCATAAATCTGATGCCAAGCCAGCTGGCACCCTCAGGTGGTGCTGATCCCAGTGTCCCCAGACTGAGATCTGGCCCCCTTGATCCTATGGAAAATGCCTCTCACACCCTTATGGCAAATGTGAGGACATCAAAACAAGGTGAAACGTGTGGATCCCACTCAGACAAGTGCAGAAGTCAGAGATCCCAACCACCACCCTCCTGCCCCCCAAAAAGGGGTATCCAATGTGATGGATGGCAGCAAAGACCCATCCCTGGAAGTGTTCAAGGCCAGGTTGGACTGGGCTTAGAGAAACCTGGTCTAGTGGAAGTTGTCCCTGCCCATGGCAGGGGGTGGAATGAGATGAGCTTTAAGGTTCCTTCCAACCTAAACCAGACTGTGACTCTGTGACTCTGTAAAGGGAATGAGTGACAGAGACTTTCCCCATGTTCCTACACAACTTCCCCATGTGGCACCTCACCCTGTCCTTCCCAGCTCCGTGGCACAACCTTCCTTCTCCTCTGAAAGGCTGGGAACAGCTCTGGCTATGGTCTGGTTTCCTGAGCTGTCCTCCATCACTCTGGCAGGTCCTTAGAAAAATGAACGTTAAAAAGGAGGGGGAGAAACCTCCGCTGTTCAAACATCTTTAGCTTTGACAAATAAGGCGTCCGGCTGTGAAAGGCAGAAGGAAATTAATTTGGAATCACATTTTAAACACTGCCATAGAGGCAAAGTATCTTCTCTCTAATTTCCACACATCCCCCTGCCCCCCCTGCCCAAGCAAAAAAATGAATTTCCCTGATATTTATAGAAAGATTATTAGGGCCACTAGGAGTGATTTATATCATCTCATCCCTGTGGCCGAGAATGAAAAATTGCTGGGGCGACAGCCACTGGAATCCTGCCTTTGTCCTCCTGACAATTAAAACGGCTAATTTCCAACTCCAACAGATCTGCTGGTGTTATAAATCACTCCAGGAAGGCATTTTTTCAGCCTGGAGAATGAACTCTGCCCTAATCAGGCACAAGATCAGAGATTTGCATCTGTTTGCTTTCGGGCTAAGTGTGTGTACTCCTGCTCCACACCCACTCACCAAAGGAGATGTGGGCAAGGAGGTGCTGCCCCTGCTCACTTGATGTTGGGTCATCAAACTGTGCTGGGAGCTGGAAAAATGTGACAGGGAAAGCAGGAGGGGAGGGTGACAATGAGGCCAGAGAAAGTCCAGTGACACTTCTGTCCTGTTTCTGATGCCACAAGCTGTGAAGAGTTTTGCTGAGTCTGGGTCCATCTCCAGGCCAGCTGGCAGCACATGTTGGACCACTCTTCCTCCTGTGCCATGCCTGTAGTAGGAGCAATCCCACCAGAAAAGGGCAGGAGGGCACAGCAGTTCTCCCACAGCTTTACTTTGAGGAAAGAACAAACCTGTCTGAGGAATCACAGGAAAATGAGGCAGCACTGATGCCACAGATTCCCTCAGTCTTCTGGCTTTGGGATCTCCTGGGGCAGAGACTGCAGTACAGGACTGCTGGAGGGGAACACAGGGGTCAGCTGTTGGTCCATCTCAACCAACTCACAGCTCTTTGCAGTGGTGGGGCTGGGTCCAGCCCTCCAGGAGGCCCTTGCTGGTGCCCCATCCCACAGTGGCATATACCTGGCCCCATGGACACCCTGCACTCTTTAACATGATGGAAGACCCTCTCCTATCTACCCCAGGATAACTCTCAAATCAAGGGTCGCAGACAGGAAGAGTTTGGGATAGAAGCATTTATTCTGCCCATCCTTCCCTCTCTGTGCAGCTGGGGACCTGCAGGAGCCAGCACCGGTCCCAGCAGCCCCTGGGTTTATTCCAGCCCAATTCTGGACGTCCTAACCTTGAGTCAAGTCTCCCTCAATCCTCCACTTGACATTTCCACGGAGCTCAAACAAAGGCCCCCCGCGCTCGTATTTGTGCTGCTCCCCCTCGCCAGATCCCACCAAGAAACCGAGTGCAAACAAATCTGTGTGAAGGGCTCTCCCGGGGAGCTCTGTACACACACATCCCTGAGCCTGCTGCTGGTCACCCCACTTCCCTTATCACAGTTTGTACAGTCAGCAGCTCACAGCCTGCCCAGAGGGCCCCCCGGGAGAGCTCCCCCCACACCCTGACGTGGGGCAGCCCCATGAGGGTGAGGGATGGATGCAATGACCTTGTTTTATGAAAGCTTGGTGGTTTTGTTTTTTTTTTTTGCTTTCCTCCCTTTCAAACCCCTGCCAGCAGTGGGGGTGTTTTGGAGAGGCCAAACAACACGTTTGGAAGCATGAAGCCAGCCAGCAAAGGCTTGGGCAGCCCTGGGCCTCCACAAGAGGCTGGTTAACAGTTTTTGTGAACAGGCAGATGTCCTCAGCCCTTCCCCAAAGAGCCAAGAGCCCCTTGCAGCCATCCCTATCCCCTTGCAGGCACTGCAGGCAAGAAGCAGGGAGACTCACCCATGCAGGAATCCCGCTGCTCTTCGTAGCCAGCACTGCACACGCACTTCCCGATGGGCACCAACCACTCTCCCTCGGCGCTGCAGTACATTTTGGGGGTGTCCCTCTCCTCTGAGTGGCCCACGCACTCTCCCCTCACTTCCACCAAGGAGGACGAGTCCGCCCCAGTCACGGCCTCGGAGAAGGACGCCAAGTTCCTCACTGTAGCCGGGCACTTCTTGTAGTAGACCCGCACCGAGACGATGGCGATGCACGCCCCGATGTCCTGGAAGGCCAGGTAGAACCCCCTCTTGCTCAGCGGCCCCACACCCCTCACCTCCGTGTTCAGCTTCAGGCGCCGCACCCCCAGGTCCACGTTGGTGAAGCTCTCGTCCGCCGCGATCGTGTCGATCTTCATGAACTGGCTCTCCCGGGTGCTGGTGCCCAGGTCCCGGTCGGACTCCATGTAGTAGAGGTTGAAGGTCTCCTTGCAGGTGCCCAGCACGCCTGGCATGCTGTTGCAGTCCCTCAGCGTGAACTTGATCTCCGCGTAGACCCGGCGCGCGCCGTCCCGCTGAACCCAGTTGGTCCGTAGCCAGTTGTTCTGGTTGGGGGTCATGACATTACACACCTGGTAGGTGTGGATGGGGCTGAAAAACTCATCCATTTCATTGATCGAATCCCACTGCGGGGCAGAGAGAGAATGGGTCATTGCAGATGTCCCCGACCACCGGCTGAGCACAGAGAAAGCACAAGTCTGCTGTCTCCTGCCCCAGGATGAGCTCCCTCTGCTCCTGTGCCTGGTTAGGAGGTCACTGCTGCCACAAGGCAGAGGGAAATGAGGAGGAGCAGCATTTAACCAGCGCTGATTTGGGCAGTGACTCTCACAGCCCACCCTGCTGCAGCTCTGTGGGAGGTGCACCCTGTTCGTTCCTGTCTGGGAACGTGAGGTTGGTGTGCTGGCAGAGGCTGATGGCAATGTGTGGGCTCCAAACCCTCCAGATCATGTCTGTGAGGCCCTTTTCTTGGTTCTCAGCCCGTCATTTGCAGCAGCAGGAACCTCCTGTGTGGTGCTCACCCGGGTCTCCTCTGGCTCATGCACTGTCCATGCACAGACTAAACTGGGTGCTTTCCATCTGGAGGAGGAGCTTCAGGGTGGGTAGCACAGGGTGAAGGGGAAGCATGCAGTGAACACAGGACTTCCAGAGAGAAACAAGGGCCTGTGGGGGCTCAGAGCCCCCTTCTTCCCTGCAAGGTGATGCCAGCATGGCTCCTTGGTGTGAACCCACAGTGCTCAACCCAGATGAGAGGCTGGTTGGGAACTGGCTCTGGGAACATGAAGGTTCATGGCTTGACAGCTCTCAGGTGAAAATTCCATGTTACAGTGGCAGTAGGGGGAGTCTGGGGAGGAGATGCTGGCAAAAGCAGGTTGCAGCAAGTAGGATTGCAATGGGGGGTGGTCTGGGTGGGTTTATAGGGACAGGGACATGGGTGTCACACAAGGGAGAGGTGTTAAGTGAGTTTAACTTATGAGAAGTGAGAAGTAGTGATATTTTGAATACAAATGAGTTCCACAGCTGAGGGACAAGTAGAACTTAGATGTTGGGGGCTACAGGACACTACTGGGTGCTCACTCTTGCCTCAGGTCTCCCTCTCAAACCTCAGCAACCCCTCGTCAGGACTCACAGAGCTTCCCACCACCCCTTCAGCTCACCTACCTGCCCAAACCAGGTGCTCTGATCACATGGACGAGTCTGGGACCCCTGAATTGTTATGGGAAAAGAGAGGGAGGTAGAGGAGCAGAGGAGAACTTCAAACCTTCTGACTTTTTTTCCCTGGACTTAGAAACAGGCTTTGAAGATACCTGAGCTCCACCCTCATGCCCAAGTCCAGCTGTGAGGGGCAGCCCCAGGTGCAGTGCTGTGGAAGCTGGGGAAGATACTGGCACTGCTGCAGCAATTGCTCCTCTGCCTTCCAAATCATCACCTCTCTCCTCAGGCCAACATCAGCACCCCCCTGTCTGCACCATCCTGGGGTCCTGGCTCTGCCTGGGAGCTGGCAGGGAGCAGCCCCCACCTCAGCACTGTGTGTACCCAGCTGTCTGAGGGGACTGGGGGAGCCAAGGAAAGCCCCAATTGTGCCTGCACAGAGCAGGAAAATCAATCTTTTGAGCAGCATTACAAGCACATTAAAATAAACTGTCAGGCTTGCCCTGACAGGGCAGAACTGGTGTTTTCTTATGCAAGTGGTGACCCGTGTTTCATTACAGATACAAAACCAACAGCAGTCCTGAGAGAAGGATGCTCAGCTCAGGGAGAGTGAGCCTGAAGCCTTCACCCCAGTGACCGTGGGAGGTGACCAGGATGCAGATCCACTGGGATGGGCACCTGCCAGCCTTGCTGGCACCAGCACTGCAGGGACAGGACACAGCTAGGAGAGGGCAGCACACCTCCAGAGCATGAGAGATACTGGAAAGATATATCAGTGATACCTGTAAGACAACCCACTCCCTCCTCCCCTCTCAGACAGGAATGTCCTTCCTCATTTGACCTCCTTGACCTGGGAGGTGTTGTGGTGCCTTCTGCTCATGGGAGGGTGATCAGAGCAGTCATTTTGGAGAGGTGCATCTTCAAAACTTCCCCAGCATCTTGCATTTAGGAGGAAACTCTGCTCTCAGCTCCTGAAGAGCTTAAAGTAACCTGGAACAGGTGGTAGCTCTGGGTGCAAAGTAACACAGAAACTCATTCCAAGGGGAATATGTCTGCAAAGGGGGGGTGAAAGTCAAGCCACTGCCAGAGGAGAAAAGTGTATCTGGTTCATTTAAAAACACTTATCTTCCGAATTCCAGAACTGCCAAGGTTTGTCCCGGGGTCACTGAGCCCAGGTAGACAACGTGGAAAGGGACCAGGCTACTGGTGTGCTTGGCTGGAGGGGTGAGGGCAGCACCCCTCAGCTTCTCCAGCCACAGAGACCAGCCTGTAGAAGGTGCTGTGACACCCAGGACTCTCCTGCTGCTTGCCCAGGGTAAACAGTGGTGCTCAGGAGTGTGGGCAGAGCCAGGCATGGCACAGCCCTCTGCCTCTCCCTGCTCCCACACCCGCCTATGCACACGCTGAGGCTCTTCCGAGGGTGTGGAAGTCGCTGTCGAAATTAATCGAGCACAAATTAACACAGCATCTGCTTCCTGTCTTTTCCCTGCTGAGTTTCCCCGGGGGAAGTGAGGCAGAGCCGTGCACGGGAGGAGACACGCGGGGAGAGGGCAGAGCTGGGGGTGGGGGTGAGCAGGGATTGCCCTCCCGATGCACAGCCAGCTCCCCTCGGCAATGCCCGTGGGGCCAGGGCTCTCCAGGAGTGTCCAGCAAGGGAAAGAGGAGGTTATTTTGTGCACCAAAACGCTTTGGCTCCAGCTCGTGTGGTTGCTTCGGGTCTGCAGACATTTACTTCTCTCCCAAATCTGGCAGAGGAGATGCAGCTCATGACTGCAGTGTCCCCACACCCTTGTGGCGCTGGCAGAGCTGGCAGAGCAGGGAGATAGAAATGCCCACCTCCAAGCATGGGAAGCAGTCAGGATCAGCTCCATCTCCACCCCCGGGGTGAACCTGGAGGGTTCGCATTTGCACCATCACTCTTTCAAACATTGTGCTTCTTTGCATGGGGGCTGCACTGTCAGTTCTGTCCCAGGGTTGTAGGCAGTGCCTTGGGATCCCAGCCCAAAACACCACACCTGCCCTGCAGGGAAAGTGCTCCATGACCAGTGGGAAGGGACAGGGGGGCAGGCAGGCCACCTGAACTCATGGCTTGGATGCCACAGGTGCATCTTCCCAGTGTGTCACAAGGCAAGTGAGGCCCCATGAGCTCTGCCAGCTCCCAGGACCTGCAGGGTATTTGGGATCATAGAATCCCAGAATGGTTTGGGTTGGAAGGGACAGTTTTGTTCCACCCCCCTGCCATGGGCAGGGACACCTTCCACTAGCCCAGGTTGCTCCAAGCCCTGTCCAATCTGGCCTTGGACACTTCCAGGGATGGGGCAGCCACAGCTTCTGTAGGAAACCTGTGCCAGGGCCTCAGTAATCTCACAGGGAGGAATTCCTTCCTAATATCCAATCCAAATCTACCCTCCTTCAGCTTAAAGCCATTCCCCCTTGTCCTATCACTGTCTGACCTTGCTAAAAGTCCTTCTCCAGCCTTCCTGTGGGCTCTTTTAGACACTGGCAGTGGGGTGGAGGGACCTGCTTCAGGAGTCCCCGTGACTGGAGCGGTTTTTCTGTTTCACCTCAGTTACAGTCCGTGGGCAGGGAGAGGTGCCCGTGGCTCTGGGTGCCACTGGGTGAAGAGTGCAGGCCCTGGGCACACCCCCAGCATCACCAGCTGCTGGGTTGAAGTGGTTTTATTAAGCAAAGCTCAGCTCGGCCCCTCCACTGCGATAGGATCCCCCAGTGAGACGGAAATGAGGACATCATAATTAACATGGTGAGCACATGTGCTCTGGAGGGGGGGGACACATGATTGCATCTGCACTCAGGGCTTTTGCCTAATAGTTTAAATTAAAGTCAACACCGGTTGCAAAAAAAAAATTGCCAGATTATGAAAGGCAAAAGATGCAAACACCAGATATGTGGGCAGCTGAGCAAGGTCTTAGAAGTCTCCCAGGGCCTGTGTGGCACAGCTGAGGAGGAGGAGGAGCAGAGGATGGATTGTGTCCCCCTGGAGCAGCAGCTCAGCCTCCCACCATCCTTGCAGTGCCAAGGGACAAGGTCTCCCCAGCCCTGGGACAGCTTCCAGGAGGGATGCCAGGTCTGCCTGGCATAGCAATGCTTTTGTGGCCACTGAGACATCCAGCACTTTCCTTCCCAGTGAGCCACAACACCTCCCCAGGAGCTGCCAGGTCCCTCACACCACTGTTACTGGGAGACGAAAGAAAGAGAAGGATGTTATTGCAGCTATAAATCATTAGATGGGAGGCCTTAATGGAGATAATCCCCATGAAATCAGTCACTGCTGTGGCTAAGGAGGGATTTGTCAGGCAGTTAACTACCCTGAGCTTCACTGCAGGTGATTAACTCCTGGTAGTGACCAGCATCTGGGGAATTAGCAATAACCCAGCATTTACTGAACAAGCACTGGGAGATGAGCTTTTATCTCAATTACTAGTCTAAATCTTTATTTTCCAATGTTCCCTTCCTACCCTATTTTTTTTTTTTTTCAAAGAAAATTAATTTCACCACAGCTTGAGCTGTAACTTGCTGGTATTCCTGGATCCAGGCAGAGGCTTCAGCTTGGAAGAGAAACACAAGAAATGCAACAAGGACATGAAAGTGAGGGAGGGTAGAGACATGGCCTGGGCAGAAGGGAGAGCCCCAATATCTCTTGGTGCTCTGAGGAGAAAGAAATGACCCTGAAGGGAGTTCAAATGGCAAGGACATGGTGCAGCTCAGACTGGGGGCCAGTGTTTTACAGGGTGGGCCTGGGGCAAAGGGTCCCCAAGCTCTGAGACAGACAAGGCTCATCCAAGCCAGGAACTGGTTGTTGGCTGCAGGACCAGAGCCAGGCAAAAGAAGTCCCCTGGTGCATAGGGTTTGCTCTGCAAACAGCTCAGTCCCGGGGCATTTGCATCATTGTGAAATCCCACAAACACTGCTGGGAAACAATCCTACAGACTCATCTGTGCTCTCAGCTGGGTGTTTCAGCAAATCTGGTGCCTCTCTGACGGTTTTCTCTCTGAGCACTGTAGGATGAGGGAGGAGCATTCCTGGCTAATTGTGCCCAGGGGCCTCAGGATACATCCCTTTCCCAGTAAAGCCAACATGCCAGGTGGGATTGCTGGGAATTGTGCAGGGCCAGGAACTGGACTCGATGACTCTTGTGGGTTCCTTCCAGCTCAGGACATTCCGTGATTCTGTGATCAGAATGTAGGGACAGCTGCCTGGGTGGCAGATGCCCACCAGCCCTCTGGGCTGACCCCAGCCCATCAGTAAGGGGGGTGTTGTGGGGTCAGAGCACAGAGGTGCTGATGGGGAGGTCATAGGCAGCATGGGGGGGACATTTCTCCAGCACTCAAGGTGCTCCTGTTCTAATAAGCTTTTGCAAGGCGTCACTCAAGCTCCTTAGATACCCTGTGTCTGAACAAAATAATTTCCTGTTTGACTTTGTAAATCAAAGTAGACGATACAATAATTATTAATAATATGTTGACTTATCTCATCAGCGTTTTAATTAGTCAGTAGAAAAGCAATTTGCAAAGGGGCCGATCAGGCTCCCTCTGATCCAGGGGGTCGTGTGCCGAGCAAGGAGAGGGGAGGGAAAGGCACTGGGGCACTGGGGCGTTTTGCTGGGGAGAACTGGGATACGGGGAGGTGTGGGAGGGGAAGGGGCGGCCTCTTTGACGGCACTGATAAGAGTTTAATTTTCAATGCAAAGGGAATTGTTCCGGGAAAGGAGCGAGCTGAAAAGCTCCTGGGAGACCTTTGAAGTTATAATTGAGAGGAGCCGCAGCCCGCGGGACAGGGATGCTCCCGGTGACCCTTCCGCTTCCTGCACGTGTCTCCGGGGTGGAGGTGGGGGGGTGGGGGTGAGATTAAACCCCTGAGCAGCAATTACAGCCAATTACCCCTCAGTTAATTGTCTGGCAAGAGAAAATGTCAAAACAGGCCAGGCATGGCTCCCTGATGGCCTGACACTGCCCAGGGCCCACAGCCCTGCTGCTCCCAGCCCCTGCTCCTCTGCTCTTGCTGGTCCACAGCAAACCAAGATGGGGAACACATTTTCAGTGAGGCAAGTTCACTCTGCCCACAGGTGGGATGAAAACATCAGGACTTTGTGGGTGGCACCCTTCCAGTTTTGCAGTGCTGGTGCTTTGCACTGTTGCCCTGACTGTGTGGGCAGCTCTAGGGTCAAACCTGTCCAGAGGAGGAAACCTCTGGCACTGCTGCCTTTCCTCTGGCATCCCCAGAAGACCCAGAGAGGTGCAACAGGACCTGCAGGTGCTGGAAAAGAAAGCTGTAGGGCACAAGGGAGTGAGCTAGCAGACACAAGTCCCTTCCTGAGGCTGCTCAGACTGGGGACCAAGGCTCTGTGCTGCTTAGTGCCATGCAAAGACCCAGGCAGAGCTACCCACTTCCCAGTGTCACCCATGTGGTGGCCCTGGGGGAAAATGGAGACACAAGTAAAGCAAAACAAACAAAAATGGAGATGTGGGAGACAGGGTCAGCAATGCTCTCCATTGGCAGGAGGATGCTGTGTCTGTCTATGGATGGAACAGATACACTGTGAAGAAATCCTGCACCCTTTTTATCATTTATTATATGTATTATATTTATTATATTTATTTTATTTATTATATTTATTTTATTATTTATTATTATTATATATTTTTAGCAAACATCACTAATAAGATGGAGACTTCAGATGTATTAGTGTTCAGGAGCTGCTGGGGAAGGGCTGCTGGGCATCTGCTCTAGAGGAGCAGCACAGCAGAGACTGCCCTGAGACACAGCCCCAGCACCCTGTGGTCACACAGTGTGTGACACTCGACAGCCCAAATGAGTTGGGACCCTGGATTAATCCCTTGGATTTATCCCCTGGATTTGTGAGTGTACAGTACAGGATGCTGCACCTTAACCACCCATGGAAGTCCTTGATGTGGTGAGAATGGGGCTCCTTTGGGCTCCATCCTTTGTCTGCTTTGGGAGTGCAAGGCCATGCCCAGAACAACCAGCTCAGGTGGATTCATCTTCACCCGAGTCCCCTCAGTGATGTGATGGGTCCCCCCTGCATGACAGCAAACAATGGGCCTGGGGATGGGGTCACAGAGGCATCAGGAGAGCTGGACTCATGGAAGAGGATCCAGCAGGATCAGGGCAGTCTGTGAGTGCTAGAGGATCTGACTGTGTGCAGGAATTGCCTAGGGAGCGATGAAAGGCAGAGCACTGGATGTGGACAGAGGAAAACAGCCCTGACTCACAGAAAATCCCAGAAAAATTCTCCTCCCCAGGGGAGCTGGGCCTGGTCCCTCACTCCCTGAAGCTGTGTTGGGCTCCTCCAGGGTGCCAGGATTCAGCAGCAGGGCTGAGATGAGATGACAGCTGAGGAGTGACAGGACAGGGATCCACACAACCAAGGGCAGCCTGTGGATGACCATGAAGAGGACAACATCTGCCTCATGCAGGCAGTGGCAGAAGAAAATCTGGTGGCTGGAGACAAAGCCAAGCAAACCCTCAAAGCGATGGGTTTTTAACAGGGGCCTGTTAACAGCATCACCACAGGACCTGGAGGATTTACCAGCACTGGCAATTTTGCAGCCAAGGATGTTTTTCCCTAAAAGCTGGGCTGCTCTGAGAGCTGAATGAATTGACAGGTCTGAAGGCCTGTATTTATGCAGGAGATCACATCACATTAGTTCCGCGGTCCCCTCTGACCTTGTACCTCTCAATCTATTACATTCCCAGGATACTCATCATTGCAACAGCTAACTGCTAAAATTAGAGCTGAGTTAACGATTTAATATATTTACATATACAATAAAGTCTGATAGAAATCTGATCATTGGTATTATTATGAATTCACTGTTCTGATCACTCCTGCTCAAGCAGCGTGGGGACTGAAAGTCTCAAGCAACAGATCAATGAAAATTATTAGAGGCCTGGGAAGATTTCTGTGGGAGGTGGAATTGAAAAGATTAGGACCGTTTAGTTCAGAGAAAGGATGAAAAAGAATGGACTTGGAAAATCAACACAGCAGCAACAGCCAGGTAGGCACCCCAATTTTGCACGTTTTGTGCCTGCAGCAAGCCCCACTGTGCCTTGCAGTTGGTCCTGTGGGTATTTATGGGATTGTTTCTGTTCCCTAAATGAATTGAGAAAAATCCTTCCAGCCGGGTCGCTCTGACATCTGCAACTCTATTTCCTGAAAGCTGCTGCAGCAGGAAAACCAGGATATGGAAATGCAAGTGAAGGGGGCATGGGGAGAGGATCCAGCCAGTGTAGATGGCAGTGACATCCCTCCTGGCCACCCCACAGGGCTGTGTGTCTGTGTCCCCATTCCCCACAAAGAACCATCTGCAGGGGAGGCCTCCCTGACCCTTTTGCCCAGTTCCCACAGAAACTCCTCTGATTCCAGGCACTTGGGAGCTTCCCAGTTGTTTATGGCTGATCCCTCTGACGCACCGAGGAATGAGATGTTTCTTAGCATGAGTCCCACTTCTTGAGTCTCCTCAAAACTCAGGACCTGGTGACAACCTGGTCCCTAGCAGAGGATGTGGAGGGTTAAATGGCATTTCCAAAACAGCTGCTTCCCACTGATAGTCCTTTATGCTGGCATTTTCCCAACAGACTTTGTCTCTTGGTCGCATAAGCACTGACCTGGGGATGAGATGTCCATTCCCTGTCCACCCCCTGACCCCCTGCCACAGGGACCCATGGTACCTGTTCCACTGGGTTCTCTCTGTGCCCACAGCCGCTTCATACTTACCCCATGTGAGGGATAAGTCATCCAGCCCCAGTCCCCCGGGATTGTTGACGTGTCCAGCAAGTTCACTGCAAAACACAGGAGCAAAAGGCTGTGTTAGAAAACTTTATCCCCATCTCCAAGGGGTGAGGAACTGAACCCCCTCCACACATGACACTTGCTTGAATGTCCATTCCCACCCCACCCCATCAATCTACTGGCAGGGACTGCCTGGCTGGACATGAGGCAGGTATGGATGAGGGGATGGCAACAAGTGATGCTGCCCAGAGCTGGTTGTTCAGGACACAGTTCCTGGCTCTAGGACAGAGCAGTGTGACCTTTTGGAGGAGAGGGGGCCGCAAACAGCAGGTCAGAGGGGATGCAAAGCAAGGAGGGGCTGTGGAAACAAACTTCCCACACCAGGTTGTCAACCATTCCCACCTTGGGCCACCACTGATGCAGCTGGAGCATCGTTCCTCAGTTGGATGCTTCTCCTCTGGAAGCCCTTTAGGCTCAGCTCCCTCCCAGCATCCCTGGTTTGAAGTTGGAGCTCCAGCAGCTGCTGTAAGTGCACACTGCAGTGCCCAGCTCCAGCACAAAGTGACCCCCCATGGTCCTGGCTGATGCCCCACTGGAGAGGTCCATCAAAGCCAAACCTTCCAAATCCACACCACCACCAGGAGCCCGGCTTAACGAGGAGCCACAGGCAAGCTGCAAGAAGAGGAGAGCAGCTTGTGTGTGGGGAGAAGTCAGGATGCCTTTGAATGTGCTCAGGAGCTTCCTGTGGGAACCTGTGCAGTGTCAGCAGCGGGAAAAAGCAGGATGCCACAGCCCTGCTGCCTCGGAGTCATCCGAGCCCCACACACAGATCCCACAGCACCAGGCTGAGGAGAGTCTTGCCAATGCCTGATAACCCCCTGACTTGCTCAGCACCTGGGGAAGGAGCCCAAGCCCCAGCTCCACAGTGCAGATTCAGAGGGAGGGAGGCTTGGGAGAGGGTGCCCTGACCCTTGGGAGTGAGTGCAGGGGGCACCAACACCAGCACCCCGATGCCTCATCACTCCTCAGCAGCACCAGGCTCCCCCAGGGCCCCCAGTGCCTCCAGCTTTGCCTGTTGCTTTTCGTCCTGCAGCCATCCAGTAAGGCCAGTCCCTCTTGGGATGCTGCATCCATGCTGGATGCCTTTCCTCACCCTTGACCAGCTTCAAACTGGACCTTGAGGCACCTTGACCCTCTGCAGCACCAGGTCTGGGCTGGTCCCTGGGCTCTGGAGGGACACTGGTCTTTCTGCAAGGACAGGTTTTGTGGCAGTGGGGACAGGGCACATCAGGACAGCGGCTCCAGCCCTGGCAGAGCCCGAGCTCAGCGTGAGGCTGGTCCCTGCAGCCCCAGGAACGGGTGCCACTTTCATTTACTATTACCAGGCAGGGAAGGAGAGGGGGGGAGAGAGGAGCAGAGACGTGAGCTGGCTGTGAAACACCCATACGTCATGCTTCTGACAGAGCAGATTAGGAGCTTTTGAGGCATTTATTAATGTTAGCAGAACAATTTGAAAGAATTTCCAGGGTTTCTTGTGTGGCTCCATTGGCCCAACAGCAGGCCGAGCCCCTCCACTCCCCGCACGGCACTGCTCCCACTGCTAAAGAGGCCCCTTGCCCTCAGTATGGAGTAATTACCTCGGAGATCTCAAATCCATTTTTATTTGTTATTGTTAATCAGAAGATTTTCTGCCTATTTTCCCTGGGTAATTCGCCCAGCAGGAGCCCAGGTTTGGGAGTTTCCCTGCTCACAGTGCAGGAGCACGGTGCTGGTGACCCTCAGCAGGCAGGTTGCAGGGAGGGGACAGTTTTTGCAGACCCTCTCTCCCCCCTCACCGTGGTCTCTGCACCCCCTTTCCCACGCTGAGATGCTCTGCAGTGGATGTGGGTGCCTCCCACTGCTCCCCAGGCAGCTCCAGGAGCCTGCATGGACCAGAATCCAGTGTGGGAGCATCATGTTGAGGATGAGAACACACAGTGAGGTGTACCCCAGACTTGTCTGCACAGCAGTGTGTGCAACCTGCAGCCAGCTTGCCACACCCACATGCTGACTGCGTGGTTGTCACCCAGTCCCACAGAGACGGAGGAGTCGTCTCCTTGGGGGTGCTTTGGTGCCCACCATCTTGCATCCATGGTCAGATTCCTCCTGCCTCTTTGCAGGAAGAGGGATAAGCTATTTCTCTTATTCCCTCACAAGCAGTCAAGCCAAGTGCACGGGAGTCCTGTGCATTAAGCCCACCGTGGCAGGCTCTGTGCCGACAGAAAGGCACCGCGTGTCCCAGAGCTCCGGCGTTAACGCCTGGTGTGGCACACACACATCCGTGGATACAAGTGACCATCCAGCAGCACTGCAGCGTGCTGGGCTCGGGTATGGGCAGACCAACCCTCTCCCAAAACCCAACCTGTCACAGACCAGGCTACGGCCCAGCTCTGAAGGGAACCATGCGACAAGTGCCCGTCCTTGCAGGTGATGCCGCGGCTGCGCCACTTCTCCAGGGGTGACGCTCAGAGCCCGCCCTCGCTACCCGAGGGTGAGCGAGACCACCACAAAGGACCCCTTTCAGCTGAAACCTTTTCTTTTTTTTTTTTTTTCTTACA
>VYXB01004071.1:105827-180815 GCA_013397135.1 Pachyramphus minor | reverse complement strand
CTCGTAAGCTATTGGATCTATGAACTAAACATGCATTACTAACACACTTTTAATTGGATTACTACAGGTGTCCACACAGTGTGAAATCATTATTTACTTTCTGGGACTCCTCCCTTATTTTGACACGGGTTTCTCTTTGTTTCAGCCCTGAAGATCTGTTATCAACATGGTTCAGCATTCCCACACAGTCTGTGCCTGGTTATGTTAAGGCTGGACCTACAGAAATGCAGGATGGATTGCTCACCACAATCCTGTTCTCTCCACAACTCCTCTTGGATACCAGCCAGTTGCTGAATTGCTGGGGCTTGGCTGGTGTTGTGCAATGTAATACAAGAGGTGTTTCATAAATTGTACTCTAGGTTATTTAGGAATCATACTGACTTTTTGCCAGGTAGAAGTGTGGTGAGTACTTCGGCAAGGTACAGTCTATGTGATACAGGGCACATATATTAGTTTCTTCTTCATTAGCTGCCTGCAAGCAGAGTTAAGTTAGCTTCAAAATCTTAACAGATTTGGTTTCTGTATGAATTCACACTCATCTACATACTTATATTTTAGTTTACTAATGCCTGGAATTAAAATAATCATGTAGTTTGTTCTACTTTCTTGATCAGTAATTTCATATTTCATACTATCTTAGCTTAGTTTGTTCCTCAATGTTGATTGGTTTGTACAAGTGCTAACATAAGAGATGTTAGAGGCTGTATAGATTTCAAATGGTTGTTCGGTAGATGACGAAGTTGTTTTAAAATGGGAATTGTTTTAAAATTATTATGTTACTAATGCTAGTCAAAGATAGTTTTCTTCTTTCCAGATGGCACATATGGAACAATGAATAATAATTTACAATATAATACTATTTTTTAAACCTTTCAATACACAGTTTTTAAAGAATACTCATGATGACTAAATATAAACTGGCTGATTTCCAATAAGCAAGTAAATTAACCCAGCTCAATAATGTAAAGGCTTGTATTTTGCCTCATCTTTTGTCTTGTCTTTTACCTCATCTTCTTTAAGGGCTCAGTTGGACTATTCTGGACTAGTCAGCAGGTTTGATCAGTCATAAAGGCCTCTTGAAAGCCAAACCAAACTATTCCATAGACTGGGAAGCACTGCTCTGAAGCAGCAATGTTCATAATATCTGGTTAACATTTTTGGGTGCTCCTAAAGTGCTTTCCTAATTTTTTTCATAAACTTCCCATGTTTTCCAAAGACTGCTTTGAAAGGAGATGATATAGAAATTGGGGCATCAAGGAAAATGTTATTGTTAAAAGTGACTTTAATATTGTGCATAAGGGGAGAGTAAAACCACAGACTGGGATGTGTGGTACAAACAATTCCAGTCACTGCACATTTTAGAAGAAGGAATGGGCTGAAAGTCTAACTTCCACTATAGGATACCGGTGTCTACACTTTGACAACAAAAACCTGAAGGTGCTAAGCTTAGCACCCAGGAAATGTGAAATGCATGCTTATGACAATTTAGTTAGCTTTCAGTGACTTGCTCACATTGTATGTGCATTCTGTGGCAGGGGTAGGGATTTTATCCTTTCTTCTGACAGCACTCAGCTGCCTTAACCATGAAACTGTTTTCTCATGTTGCAGTCCCCAACCTTATTCAGAGAGCACCTTCCAACTTCTGCAGCAGATGAGGGAAACCAAATTTCATTTACTAAATTTATATTTTACCCTCAAGCTCTCTTTGTTCTCTGCATTGGCAGAGTGATGCCAAAAAAATATTGGTGATGAGGTAATTAGGGCTTACATTGTAGTGTGTGTGCCCAAGGGGCCTGCAATAACATTGCAGTTTCCTAGCCTGTAATATAAATATGAATTGAAGAGAATTAAAGTTCTCTGAAGAAGAAACATTAGGATATTTTTATGACTTCAAAATGCAATTGTTGCTTTCACATAAATGATAAGTATCTTCTTGTGAACTAATTTGGGAAGCACAAACTGTATAAACCAAGATTCTCATAAGGGAGTTCATACAACAGATAACCAAAACCTAAACAGAAAGTGGAATAGTAATAGATCATCTCCCACAGAGTAAGTCAAGGTCAGATTGCATCAGATAACCATCAATTCATCATTTTACTACATATGCCAGACATCTGGGTTTGAATCTTGTCCAAAAATGTTTAGAAGTCAAGGTGAGCTATAAAATGAAGTCATCCTGCTTTGCCTTTTTTTTACTAGCTCTGAAATAATTTTATAAGTGTCTGGTCATAATTAAGAAATAAGTCTCCGCTCTTCAGTACTTTATGTTTAATTTTTTCACTTCTTCTTGATACCTGAGGATCTATCCTCAGTGTAATAAATATTATTCACAGGGTCCAGTTTTGTATTGTTGTGACTGCAGAAGAGTCATAACAACAGTCATCAACTTACAGTAGATTTCCTGAGAGCTATTTTCTACTGCCATCCTGTGGATGTGGTTCAGCTGCATTTTGCTGAAATTTCATGTTAATGTTTTTAAGGTATGCCATGCCAAAACTACACAATGCTTCAGGCACTATTCCAAGACAGGAGGGCAAATTCCACAGTATTTACTTGTACGCTAAGCACTATATTTGGTCAGGCTATGATAAGCATTTTTGTACTCTTTTTCTAAAACAATATGAAATATCTGGAAATGTATAGAAACATTCTGAAACTCTTTTTAATACTTTATGTATTATCAACTCTAACAAAAGTGATATTCAAATGTTTTCTTGTAACTTGTTGGATAGGCTCAGTATTAGCTCTGGCAGTAAAGTTTTGTAGTTTTGCTACACATTCGGTAGCACTCCATTGCAGGACAATGAGGTTTTTTGGTGCTCTATCAGCAATGGAAAAGTGGATCTGAACTATTTCATGTAGGAATATAAGCACCTGGTCTAAGAAGGAGCATATGTGGCAATCAGGAAACAAGCTCTTTTAATCTAAATCTTGGATGATCCCTCTATTTTTAACTGTTTGGACTCTTGCCATTTTTGTTTGGGGCTTGGATGAAAGGAAGCTAAGCATTTTTCTTTGTCAAAGCTTTCTCAGCAGTAAAAGTAAAATACACTGGGGAAAATTCCTTTTCAGTAACATCCAGCTTTCTCTCAGCTCTGACATTTTTATAAAAGACTTCTGCATTTTTCTCCTACCAATACTAAAATCTGTACCTGTTTTTGTTTGTTTGTTTTAAGACAATCTCAAATTGATTCACTAGCCTTTTCTTGTTGATGTGCCTGAAGGGTTTAAGGGCATTCTCTTGTTGGACAAGGGATTCTTGCCACTGGTCTCCCTTGAATAATAATAATGACTACTCACGGAGTCAAAATTACATTTTTGTGTAAGTATTTGCCCAGTCAGAAAGAAAATTGGTGTATATAAAAATAACCCTATGCTCTTGGAATTTTTCATTTAATTGGCCCACAATGCTGTGATGACACATTACATATCTTTGATCATTTGCAGACAGTGCTAGAGGCACTTTCATGAAACATTGTAGTAGAGACTGCTGCAAGAGATGACTATAGCCATATATATGTGTGATATATTACAGCATATTTATTTTCTGGCTATTTTTACTCCACTGGATTGAGTAGAATAATTATAGAGGCATGAATTAATAAAGATTTTAACTGATTTGAATCATTAACACTGTTTTAAGAAAGATGTTTAAACAACCAGGGAGACTGAATTTGTTATCCCTAGAGCTCAACAATTACTTAAACACTTTACTCTGACTACAAGTATACAAAAAATTCACCTTCAAACACAGTATTAAAATTGAAGGGTGTGAAGGCAGAAAGTTGACCAGTGACAGTGCTTTTCAGGTACAGGTCATAACAACTTCTATTCAAGCCTGTACAAGTCTTACTGTTCATGCCAATGATGTGCTTATTTTAGGCAAAAGGGCATGCCTGAAATCTGCTTAAAGATTAACGTGTTGAACTTCTACCGGGTTCATTTTATGTCATCAGGACATCCAAGGGCAATAAACATGCATTTATTTTTTCTTGCTTTTATTCGTTTACAGTTTGATAGCGCTAATGGGATTAGACTTATAATGACCCCTTCCAGTTGGCAAAATTCTATAAGCCCATTTTACAAACAGAACTATTTTTTCAGTTCCAAAAATTACCTTAATTTTGCTCAGACACGAGAGGTATTGAGCAAATATTACACAAAATTACTTTAAGCCTTAATAAGGTAATTTTGGGTATATAATCCATAACAGATCTAAAGCACACGGGTATATGGAGAGCCCAGCACATGAGAAGGAGTGGTTCAAATTGCTCAGAAAATTGTATTCAGACCCCTGTTATAACTAGTTGATATAAGCAGCTAACATCTGTGAAACAGCTTACCTTTATAAGGTAGCATTAAAAAACCACTAAATATAAGTAAAGCATCCCCATGTGTTTTGTGCTATTGCTTTTCCAAAGATTTCCTGCCTATATCTATCCAAATTTTCTTTAGCCGGATCTGTGTATTCTTTGGGGAGTTCTGGTATCTCTCTGAATATACTGAGGCTTCTGACAACCAGGTGTCTAATTTCTCTATGTGGTCACTGTTAGGGTTCTTTTCCTGTTACTGTTATTTGGGGGCAAGTTTGCTTTTACATCAGCACTGGCAACTGAAGAAGTCATATTTACATGTGTTGATACCAATCACAACCAGTCACCACCATAAGTTTTGAAATACTTTTTATGCATAAATGAGTCTGAAATTAGAACCATTCTGACTCTTTTCTTCTTCTTTCCCTGACTTCTTCAGGATAGCTGCAGTCTGTTGGTATCCTATCTCATAAACTTGGTTTTCCATTCCACTTGTGTTCTCTTTAACCTGTTTCTCCTGCCTGTGATACAGTCTATTTTAACACAGCCTTTCCTCTTCACGATCCTCCTTCCTACCTTCATGCTCTGTGCAGCCCTTCAGAAGGGCTCAGCAGTTTGGAAAATGGGCAGAAGAATGGGCTGAAATTCAACAAAGACAAATGTAGGGTCCCACATCTGGGAAGAATAACCCCCTGCATGAGTACAGGTGCAACATGCTGGACTAGGATGACCCCGCGTAAGCAGGGAGGTTGAACCAGATGACTCACTGTGGTCCCTTTCAACCTTACCCATTCTGTGATTATGTGAGCTCTAGAATATGTGTCAGTCTGGAGTTCCTCCCCCCTCAGTAGCTATGCACCATCCTGCGTCAGCTTTCTCCAGATATTCTGGGCTTTATCCTCCCTTGTAGTGCAAGTGTTTCTGCACTAGAGATTTGATTACTTCTCACAGGCTTTGGAAGAGTATTCTAGTAGGGTGGCTCTTTGCTGCTTCCCTCACTGTATCTCATGCTCCTCCTTCAGACCAATTCCTGCAAAGGTTATGCTTAAAATGGGCAAGTTTTAACTCGCTCATTCCTCCTCCGAGGAAGGTATTTGCAAGGAGATATTGCACATGTTTCTCTATCAGAAATCTTCACAAGCAACACATTTTGCTCATCTGCTGCTCTCTCTGGCAGCCCTTGGGGGTCTGGACTGTTGAGGGGCCGAACACGTTATTTTCAAAATTATTATCTACAAGATCTGCATGTTCAGCTTTTATTAACACTAGGTATTTTGTAAAAGTACTGCAGATTTAATCAATTTGAAAAGTAAGGGCTTTGAACATTCAGGAGACATATCTGAGTTTTTTCTGTTTTTGTTTTTTTTCCAAAGTTTCCTGAGTTGTTTCTACTCTGCCATTGCAATGACCTGTCTCTTCCTCCTTAGATACCATCTATACTTATTGTCATGCAACATCTGGATGGATGCCATGTTTTACACAATCAGGGAAATCAGTAATTTCTTTGCTAAATATAAGGTATTTTAAAGAGATTAAAATAGTGATGTGGTTTGTAAGAGACATATTGCCAAACTAATAATAAATATAGTAGGATTATAATCACCAAGTAAAAAATAGTAACTTGTGTTTTGTCCCAGATTCAGAAAGGGCATATAATACACTGAAATACCTGATAGCTTACACTGAAATATCTGATTTTACTTTCCTAAGGTTTTAGGCAAGTGAGGTGACTTTGGTCTGCAAGATACTGGAAAAAAACTTTTTGAAGGTGTATTAATTAGTCTGTTGCATGCTTTGATTCTGTTCCACGTCTTAATTCTGTTCCACAGACATCCTTGAAACTGATCTAAGAATTTGACAATAGAAGTATCATAATTGCAAATTTGACCCTGTGGGTTACCTAGAGCTGTGTTTCTTAGAAAAAACTAGAGTGATTTAGAAATATACCAGAAGCATCTAGACCTAGCTACATCATTCTTTTGATGCAGGGTCCTCAAATATACCAGGACTGGTGTTATTCAAAAGTATAGTATTCCAGACAGGGCATGGATAGCACTGAAAACTGCTATATCCTGGTCAACTGTACTAGAGAGAAGCTTTTACCTCTCTCCTGCTTTTTGGCTTGGAAGAAGCCAAAGGACCTAACTGATCAACACTATTGAGATCCAGATTTGCCAAAGAGCAGACGAGACGAGCTCTGACACTCTGTGCTGTGGCCATGTCTATCAGTTGATTGAGACAGAGGATCTCTTCACCCTTGATATTGTGGTTTTCTGTTTTCAAAATCAAAAAATAGTTCTGTGAAGACCATGGAGAGATAATATCCATGCTCTCAGCTAGGATCAAGTCTGCTTACTTCAAGTTGATTCTCTGGGCTGCTCTTTAGGAGCTCCAGTAGTTTTTTAAGATTCCTAGAAATTCAGTGTATATCTGAGCATGAGACTTCTTCCCTTTCCTCACATGTACCTCAGTAGAATCTTTTTAGTAAATCAGATCACTACCATTTCTGTTAATCCCTGTAGTTTAGGAACTTTTAATCACTGTACAAGAAAAAGCATTTTGTTCTGAAAAGTAGAACATCTCTCTTCCTGATTTCCATTATAAATACAAGCATAGAATCATTATTGGCGTAGACTGTGTGTAAGATATTGGGGCTGTACTGATTTATTCCTCCTGAGGATTTGTCTCAAAGGCTTTACTCTTTCATCGATTTTTTAAATTTGCTTCTGTTTTCTCTTCTAGGGCAACAGGCTTTGGCTTTTTGAATGCACTATGCAAAGCTGCAGCTGTACTTGGAAACCTAATATTCGGTTCCCTTGTTGGTATTACCAAAGCAATTCCTATTCTCCTTGCTTCTACTGTTCTGGTATGTGGAGGTCTGGTAGGACTTCGGCTTCCTGACACAAGAACACAGGTGTTGATGTAACTGGGAAAAACACGTACTATTTATTTCCTTCTTTGTACAAATGTCAACTTTCCTGACCAATGGTGCAAAGGCTTCAGATTCTCAAAGAGTACAGTGCTCAAATGTCAGAAATCAAACTCAAAAGATACTTTGGAGTAGCAGAGTTTTAGAAACCTCTGTATAAAAATTTAAATTTCACTTTTATTTGCTTATGTACATGAATGGTCAAAACCATTTAACTTTGAACTGCAAAGCTACCTCTTAAAACAGTTTCAGTGACATATCCAGGAAGGTAAAAAACATATTGATTACCAGATATTTAAAATTAAAGCAGTCACATTATTTAAAAAGCACATGCTAAATTTGGCCATGGCATTGTGAGCTTTTGTAATGTACAGATGTGCAAGCTAATTACTTAGCAGTATTGGTGCAGAGAATGTTAATGTATCAATGCATGCAGCATTTATCAGGAAACTCTACCGACCGCATCAGTACTGAGAACACTGATCTTCTGCAGCTGTGCTTAGGTGGTAAAAACTTGTGGCAACAACTCTTGGTAAACATTTTTAGGCAGTTTCAATCTAAAGTGAAGATTACCAACTACACCCCATATTGACCGAGGAGAAGGCAACAACTACTGCGGGGAATTTAAAGGTCCATGTGAGTGTGCAGTAAAGAGAATAACAAAATGAACATTTTTACTCTTTGCTGCTAATCCTTCAGAAAAATTTTGCTTTATTCTCACTGGTGATATCTGGAATATTTTTTCCATTTTAAAACTGTGAATTAATGCAAATATATTTGTTGTTTTAGATATGAATAAAGAAAGAATCAGGCCACTGAATATATGGTAAGATACTTTCAGAAGTTTGTTTGATATTTATATATATAAATACCTTCATTTTTTCATAGTTTATACACTTCTTAATATAATCATTTTCTCAGATAATTTTAATAGTTCTAGGGATATCTCGCCATTTAACACTTTCAAGTGTCTCTCTGAAAGGCCATTCAGAAAGAAGCCATGGCAAGGCTGCAGAGAGTGGTAATTTTTTTATTAGACCAAGAGCATGGATGGAGAGTAAATGGCAGTAAATCTATTCCTTCTATGCTGTAGACTGTTATGAAATACAGCAAAGTTCCCCATCAGTCTTTATGCTATGCAAAAGGTTATGGAATATGTTTAAAATGTTAGCATTAAAAATTTAATACATATACATTTCTATAAAGTTATCAAAGAGGCAGATCCTCTGATGACAGAAACTTTGCTTTCAGTAGAGCTAAGACAACTTGTAACAGCTGATGAACTATATTCAGTTTCAAGTTTCAAATAACAAATTCGCTATACAACATACAGAAAAATTTATCAGGATTTTTTTTCTAATTGTGTCTAACAACAATTATTAGGTATAAGAATTATTGCCAAGGAAATTAGGCTTTCAGATAATATCATTGTGTCATAAAAAAGAATTTTTTTCATTAATTTTTCGTTTGGTCTTACATGTGAACTTAGATCTGGGTACTGTTATCTGTCACTTCATTTGGTATCAGTCATTGTCTTTGCCATATTAAAAGAGTCGTTAAAAGTCTACATAAAAAGATCACTCAATACATTTAAAGTTCACTGCTTAATCTACTGATTTTAATAGTGACATTTTCAGTTACTAACAAATGCCTGTGCTATATATTGTTAGCCCAAGGTGTGGTTTTCTGCTATGAAATTACAAAAGAGTCAGAATTAAAAAAGCATGAGTATGGAAAACTAGGAGGCATCATTTTCATGGTGATATTTAAATATGTTATAGTAAGAAAAAAACTTAGGAAGTGTACTTATTTTGGAATATTAACAGTTAGGATATTTGAGATTAAATATTTTATGTTTAAATCTGACTTAAACATGCCTTTTAAATTTCTAGACTATGCTAACAAAGGAATAAGAATAATTTTTTACTAAATTCTAGGACAAGAACAAAATCCTGGCCTTATTTTCACACCTATGGCTTTTGACCACTAATCATAGCCTTAGTATTATTTCAAGGCTGTTTTCTGCAATGAGTATTTTATTTGAGCCCTATTTCTCTGTGCCATTCATTAGTAGCACGTGTTCACATCCTTGTACTTACCATAAGTTATTTTGAAATCTGAAGCCTCTGTACATATATAGAGTAAATATTAACAGCAATGGTAAAATATTGCATTGTGTTGCTATGCACTGTCCTCTTGCAGTAATATATTCTGCCCATCTCTGCATGTAATTCCCACAAACATTCAGATACGCTTCATGCCACCTGACCAGCTTGGAGGAAATGGGCCACAGAAAGAAACCATTCAGCTTTTGAGTGATGTGATTCAAATTTAACACTGAAATCTCATTACGTGTAAAACTATGTCCATTTCAATGCTGGTTTTGATTCTAAATCCTGACTATGTCATGAGTATGTGATTACATCTGGATGAAATGGAATATAGCAATAACAGAAATCAGTAAAGGTTAAAAAATTCAGGACTGTGGGGACCTTGCATGGTTCAGAATTAAGTGAATGTTCTAAGGTAGATAAAAAAAAAAAAAGAGGAATAGTGGGTAGGAATTGGGAGAAAAAGTAAATGGAAGAGATGAACGAAGAAGAAAATCCACCAATATTTCCACCATATGAAACAAAACCTAAAGTTAGAATTTTCCCAGGTAATGGGGTAACTGGCTCAAAAGATTTGAACTACTGTGTGAGCCAGCATCAAAGTTGTTTGAACAATCAATAGTTTTTGTTTGAGTGCAGTTAAGGTTTATCTCACAAAGACAAAAGAAGTGAATGCAACTTCATTTTATTAGTAACATAAGTGCAATCCACAGATTTTCTTGATCAGAAATCCTTAATTTATGGAGATCTGGACACAAATGATACTCACATTACAAACAAAAGTAATTTGTACAATCTTTACTGAATCTGTCTTTTTTGTGCAGCCTCACAAGCAATCCCAGGTAATAAATACTGGATGGTAGGCATGGCACTTCCTTTCTATGTCTATTCACTTATATCTCAAACAAAGAATTGCTTAGTGGCCTGTTTATATCCCTTATACACCAGAGAGAGTCAAACTTGACAGCAGTTGTATATCACAGATATAAAACATGTATAATCAAAACTCCTTATTTGTATGTTTTGGTCACAGAACTGACTGCTAAATGGAAATTTCTGTCAGTCTAAAGTGAAGTAGGATATAATGTCTACTATTATCCTATACAGCTGAAAACTCATCCCAACAACAGCAATGCCAAAAGTACAATGGCCCCTGAAAACAGAAAAGATGGACAGTATTTAGGATGCTATTAACTGTGATGATAAACTATTTTAAAATTTGAAAACTGCCTACAAAAGAGACCACGTTTTCATTTTTGGCAAAGAAATTTTGAGTTAGTTTTACTCCTTATAGGTTGTGTAATAGAAGAGTTTGACTTAGTAGACTCTTATTTTTTGAAAGCAATGTTATGTTTGTACGTTTTAACCAGGTTGGCTATATCCATGTTAGCACTTTGTTGCTTAGAAGCATGCGCTACAACATCTGGTGTGCATTGCATTGACTGCTGAGTGCAAGCTCCTAGCAAGGGAACCAACAGTAGGTGTAAAGGGTGGAATGCTGAAGAGGATTGGTAATGAATGATGTTCTGGGAAACCTTCTTCCCCCCATGTGTGGTTTTAACCAGTCCCCTTACAGAGTTGTGTACTACAAGGCTTGGACACTGGTGAAAAACAGTTAGCCCTCCTACCTGATGGCTCCTCCTTTATCATCTTGGGAAAGTGGGGCAAAGTTAAGATTGCTAGCTCAAGCTCTGCTCACTTTCTCTTCAGGCCATTCCATTCATTACATCCCAAACTACTTTTCTTACTAGAGGACTGATCTTAAAGAAAGTCAAAACTCTCTCTTTCTGTTCTCACCAGCTTCTGATTTCCTAGTAACATTCAGTAAGAAGTTTTGCTGCATATCTTTTGCAATTTGGCCATATCTTTTTAAATCAGTATGGAAAACAACCAGAAGTCCTTCTGTGAATACTATCCTTTGGAGGCAGATGGATTCCATATTTCTCTGCATATCCAGAAGGCTGACCTGACAGAAGGAGAGATTTCCTCTCAGAATGGCCCCTGTTGGGTTCTGCTGTGGGTAAAGATATGCGGAAATCTTCTTGTCTGTGCACTTAGCTCAGCCCCATTTGGAGGAGATATTATTCTGTGTTCTTTTTTAATTTTCCTACCGCTGTGGAGCCTTATCTTCTTCTAACTGCTCTTGAGACACAACTACTGATTCCAATTCTTAGCAATGTAATATATTCTTCAGCCCCTCTTATGGACAGCCTGTGTGTGCTGGGCTTTAGCTCTCTTCCCCATTATGAGTGTTAAATTAATCTTTATTAGTCAGAGAAAGATGTTTATATCCAGTCACACCTCTTTACCTAAACAGGATGATATCATGCTAATACAATGAACAAGATGTTTCCTGTTTAATAACCTGGAAATGCAATTGAAATTTCAATCACAATGTTAAAAATGAATCCTTGCACTCAAGGGGTCAGAGACACAAGAAGTGAAAACAGAAATGCTCCACTTCCTCTGGTGTTTTGAAAGAAAACACATGTTCAGTAATCATATTCCAGAAGAAAACATGTCTGAGAAACTGCTTTTACTCTGTATTTCCTGCCTTTTTGTTCATTAAACTTACTGTAAAATATTAGGTATTTGCCTGCATTAGTACTTTCCAATGCTGCTAGTCCAGGAAATGCAGTATGAAAACACAGACTTTTGCCTGCAGTTTTAAGGCAAGACAGGGATCGGGCAGTCATGTGGAATTAGAAGACACATGTTAGCCAGAAAATCTGGAACTCAGTTCAAAACCTGAATTAAATAAAATGCATCAATTTATAATGCTACTTGCAGATCTCCCTTGCCTTCACTTTACCTCACACAGTCAGCAAGACGACCATGTGCTGAAATCAGCCTGATTTGCTTTCTTCTAATATCAGTAATTTTAACCAAGTGTTGCAAAACATTTTTGGATCCACTATCATCATCTGCATTCTTTATCGTTTTTTTGGAGTGGTAGATTCCCTACTACTTCCTACAAAGGAAGAGTCCTTCAACTTTTAGTCGTGTTCTAGATGTATAAGATTACTACACAAATTCCATCCACATTCAGGACCTGTCTTTGATGCAGTGACTTAGCATGTCAAAAGAGGAAAAAAATAAAATTGGGCCTGATTGATTTATTTTTCTTATTTAATGTTATGTTGAATTATCTACAAAGATGCTGGCCTGTAATACGTAACTCTAGTTTCTAGTTTGAGTACATCCCGTGCAACTAAAAATGAATAAAGCAGTAATTTTTGGCAGTCTTTTCCCACGAGATACATGCAATCTGCGTTTACTAGGGAAATGCTTATGGAAAAATACAGTGCAATTGCTTTATGGGGTAAATAATCTAAGCTGCTTGACAAAAGTCTAGAACATATTGCTCACTTCTGACTAGTACACAGTTCAATAACCAAAGATTTGAGAATACTTAACAACAAAAGTATTTCGATGAGGATGACCTGACACAAAAGTATTGTTCTTTCCACCCAGGCTATTCATGAATGTACATTTTAATGCCACGTAACCAAGAAAATTTGTAGAGACGTTGCCCCCACTCTGGCCATCAACACGTCTGAGTTGTAGCCAGACACATCAGTCCACAAGTGAGACAGAAAGTGAGAGAGAAAGAGAGCTGGCAGGCTGGCTTTCAGCACTCTCTCCACAGCAAGCCACCTAAGCTCATTTTGCTTGGATCCCAAGGATCTGCTTTTTTGCTTAGCTTCCTACTTTCTAATTTTGGCATTCAGTTTTCACCAGTAGTCCTAACCTAACAATCTGAAACCAATTGCTGCTAAAGGACAGTACTCATAACTCACTGCAAGCACAGTACTCTGCAGGAGTCCAATGTTTTATGTGTTGTTCCAGTTTCATTTGTTGTCTAGAGCTAGAGTTTTCAGCTAGCATTTCTCTCTTACAATACTGCATGTATTCTTACCTGTAAGACATGTCTTATATCCTCTTAATGTCTGCCTTGTAAATATATGCTTGTCCCCTCACTGGCTACGTGATAAAAGTAATTCGTGAATCTTACCCTGTTAAAAGATGATCCTTCAGAAGAAGAAGGTCAGGAAAAATAATGAAATCAAATTAAATGTAAACCATGAAAAGTAAGAAATCAAGATGTAGCCTTTAATTACTTTTATTTTCTCAGATGTTTTCTTTAAATCCTAGCCTGCGGCTATATAATGTTGGATACTTTAAAGAAGTATTACACAGTTAGAGGTGAATACATATACAGATACACGTGTGGGTAAGTATACACACATATGTACACACTCAACTCTATAACACAATGGATGTAAGACTTAAAACCAGGTTCTCATCTCGTTCTCTATGACAGATTTACATTTTGCATTGTGCATTATGCTTTGAACAAAAATAACATCCTGCTCCATTCCTTGTGCAGAAACCTTTACTTAATCATGCAAAACTGTTGGGATGCCAAGATTCATCTCAACTGGCCATTAGCTTTCAGATATTGGAAGGGAATTCCTGAGATCGTCTGAAAAAAGAGCTTTGACTTAGCTGTTGCCTTCCCCTTCCTGCCCAGCCCACCCTACTGCCCCGCCACACTGTGCCAAACAGCAAAACAGCATGCAGAGGTACTGGTTGTATTCCAGTGACTAGGAGACACAGCGCTCTCAGATACATAAACTCCTAAAAGCTATGACTTTTGTCTTACTCAACCAAAAGGCCTTCAAAATGGTCCATGGGGATATCAACATGCTAACTTCTGTGTAATGTATGAGAAAATGTCTGTGATTTCCTGTATTGTATGTTTTTCATTGTTTCTGCATATGTAGTTGCGTCATTCTAGCAATGTGGTTAAAAAATTATTTACTGTTATTCTTATCAGCAATCTTCAACCAGCCTGAAACAGAGCCATTGCCAGGGTGTCTTTCAATTAATGATTAACACCCATGAAGATCTTCTACAGTAATTAGTCCCATATAAAGTCATGGAAACTATAATTCAAGCACATTCAGTGTGCAAATATCAGCACATGCACACAGACCACACAGTGATGTTGAAAAGAGCTCTTTCAAAAGCTCTGGCATCTGCTACATTGCTTCTTCCCTCTTTGCAGGATGCTCACTCTTTGCAGTGTGCTTCCTCTGGTAGGGGATATGCACTCATGCTGCAGAAGTAAGAAAGCAGAAGAAAGGGTTTTCTAAAGGAAGGAATGTATATTTGCTATAGGAAAGCCAACTCTATAATAAGATTAAAAAAACCCAACTAACCAACCAAGCAGCTTGCTATTCTTTTTTATTTCCATGTGTTATATGAGTTGATAAACTGAATATCAGTCTATATCAAACCTTTGGGAGGAGACTAAGAAAGGGTAGCAATGCTTACATGATAGTACTTTTCTGAAAGTAGCAGAACTTTACAAGGAGAAAAAAGACACTCAGTGTATGAAAGCCATAGCATATAGATTTTAATTGTGATCATGAACTGACAGTTTAAAGTAGAAAATTGTCATTCACATTTACAGTAGCAGGAAATAATATTACCTTCTATATGGCAATGACAATTAAATTGTATCTCATACTTGGCCTCAAATATATGTCAGAATACACTATACATAATTAGATTTTTTTTTAAGTGGGCAGTTTCCACTGCAGTGTAATGTCATATATGCAGAAGTTGGGTATCAAGGATGCGGTACAGAAAGGTGAATATTTTGCCTTCACTGCACTTTACTGGCATTGTCAGGTTACTGATTTTCTTTGTTAATGTTTTCTAATGCTAAGCAACAAGAGAAAAACATGTATTCTTTCCTATTTTTTGGTGTTTATTTTCTGTTTGCAGGTTCCTCTTCTAAACTTGCACTCAAACTGCCAACTGCTCTGAACCAACTGGCAATACAATTTTTCAAACAGCCTTCCATATACAAACACACAGGTATGTTAGTGTCCACGTGTTGTCAAGAAAATCATAATCATTTCTGAGAGTCTCAGTTTCTCAGTGCAAGGCAACATGTACATATTGTATATACGGGTAACAAGCTACTCTGAAGTTGAGTCGTCATTTACACAGA
The DNA here is from genome assembly GCA_013397135.1 of Pachyramphus minor. Classification (NCBI taxonomy): domain Eukaryota; kingdom Metazoa; phylum Chordata; class Aves; order Passeriformes; family Tyrannidae; genus Pachyramphus; species Pachyramphus minor. The sequence goes on along the minus strand of VYXB01004071.1, from coordinate 165,434 downwards.
GGAATTCAACTTCACATCTGCTAATCTGCAGCAAGATCTTGGCAATGGTCCTGACCTCACTCTTTCTTTCATTGTTTCCTTTACTGCTCTGTGTGATCTCCTGTACAGCAAGTTACAGTCATCACTATTGTATATATGTGTTTGCATGTGTGTGCCTTGATAAATTCTCTTTTGGAGTTCTGAATTTTTCATTTCAAGTCCAGCTGGTACAATTGTGAACTCATCTTTCCAGTATCCTCCTCTGTGTCAGATTGCCAGCTTCCAAAATGTTTGACCAAGTGTTTTTGATTAAGTCCCCTGAGAAAAGATGTCTGTATATTTGTAAAAGGGCATGCTCTGTGTAGGATGACTGTGTACAGTATAAATCTATAAAATGTGGAAGTGTTTATAAATTTATCTGCAAAATATTTATCATCTGTGTAACAAATGCAAAGTTATTTAGTGTACATCAGATTAATAAATGGGGATGATTTTTTGCTCTGCTATATTAAAATAAAGATTTGTTCTCTGCAATGAACACATGCCAGGTGTGATGATAGCCAGAACATTGTTCTTCTCTATCTGCAAAATACTACACTACCCACCATACAAAACCCCAGTTGTTTTACCTTGTAATAGAGATTGAATATGCAGTAAAAGTAAACATGGAACAAGTTAATAGAATCAAATGAATTTAAATGAATGTTAAAAAAAAAGATAGAGTAAGACTTACTATATTTGCAAGAGGCAAAGCTCATTTGTTAACCATCTGGGATGCATATTTTTATGGTACATAACTACACAAAACAGGCACATGGCCTTTTACTACAAAACTACACTGCAGAAGTACATTGTCACCCAAAGGGTTTAATCTAACTGTATGTGAAAAGCATCCTGCTGCAAGGTATGATCATCCATGCATCTGAAAAGCCAATGGGAATTTATACAGTAAACTATGGTTCCATAAGAACTTAGTATTCACAGAAAAAAACTCCAAACAAACCAACCAACCAAACAAAAACCCACCACATACACAACCAAAAAACAACACATAAACTACCAAAACTGAAGCAACAATATTAAGTTCATTGCATTTGTGCACTAGGAACTTCCAAAAAGCATCAACAGATCAAATGTGGTAGCTTTAAAGTAGCAAGAAAAATGCTGAGTTATTTATATTCTGACATTTCCATGGCTGGATCGGAAACACATTTCCAAATATAGTTTTTTTCCAAACAGATGATGGACTAAACAAAACACGAGCCACTTTAGTTGTGTCACCAACAGGGAGAACTTAAGCTACATGTACATTGAAGTGTTTTTTCAGCTCATGCAAGAGTACTGTCTGCAAAACCCAGTGACGAAGGACATATATGATTTTGTGATTGTCCTTTGGCAACTGGAGTTTTTTGTAGTACAGTATGGAAAAAAACCTTTTATTTATTAAGTACAACCAACCAAAGTACTAATTCATATTTTAAGTCTCCTTAGATGTACATCCTCATCTGCCTGCATTTGAAGGGTGCACTACTCTCATCCTCTGGTGGAGATGTGTCTTCTCATTCTGGGAAAAATGCTGTTCTTATCTTCTGCTGTTTTGTGCAGAAGATAGGACAATAATCCAAAAGGGAGTGTGTGCAAAGATTGGCAGATAGTCTTCACAGCTACCTTTTCAGAAACTTCACCTGATCTTTAGAAAACCTTCAGTATCAGGGAATCTTGTGTTACAACACATCATCCTGCAAAAAAAGGCCACTTTGCTTGTAGGGCAGCATTCCTCCAAAAGAATTTTAGAAGAAGACATGTACACACTCCTGGCTGTGAAAACTATGCTATCAAAATGGTGATGCTTAATTCATAGCACTCTATTTGTGTGTGTCTGTCTACATATTGTGCAAGACGATACAAGTGCATAGAGACTGAGGATGCAAACATAAGAATGAGAGACAGTTTGTGTTATCAAAATGTCACCTGAGAACAGATGTTAAATTAGATCATGTGAATCATCCCTATGCTTTACTTTCCAATAGGATACCAGCTAGGCTATTTTAAGTATTTAATCCATGGAAATTGTAAAGTTACATAGGTGATGTATTGGGCTTATGTGTGATCAGTATCTAACCTGAATGCTCCCCATCTAATTTAGTAATCTCTGGAACTTTTTAATACACTTTACATTGGCAGCAGAGATAAGAAATGTTGGCTGAAAATTCCTTATAGACTTTCCTAAAAATACTAAGCTAAACTGAGAGTCATGCCATTCTGTATGTTTTCTGGTATCACCATACGTAAACTTTCATAGTGAATGGGTTATTGCACTCTCTGCAGATGCATTTCACATCACGTTATTTCTGGTTCCCAGCGTGAACCTAACTGGTCTGATTAGGACTTCAGTAATGATTTTGTATTACTACAGCAGACTGAAGTTGTATGTGCTAAAAGCTTGGGAGAAATAAATGCCTGAATGAACTACAACTAGAAATGCCTATACTAATCAATCCAGGCAATGTTTCCTCCTTTGAAAATGAGAAGATAAACCTGTGCCAGCGATATCAGTTCTTGGGTAAATCCTGTTGCCCTTCAGAAAAGCCACACTGTGGCATTTCTAGTCACAGAATGAGAAATTGTCAAAGTATTCCTAAAACACGCTGTTCAGTGCTGGAGAAGTAAGTATTTAAGAATCATTAGCTACAAGAATGAAGTGTGAAATACGTTCTGTAAAAACTTAAGATGTTGCTTGGATAACCAGACAACTTGGCTGAATTTTGACCAAATGCAACTAGGCCACAGATCTGATCTTCATTCTCCCGTAGGCAAAGATCACTTCAATTTAAAAAATTTCATGGTGATGCAAAGTTGGATTATTGCAGAACAAGAGTGTTTTTGCTAGTGCTTACAACAGATCTGAATTATGCATTTTACAACAGACTGTTTATCATGCATTTAATTCTGTTTTGTGCCCATACAGACTGCAGATAGTTAACCCCAGGACTCTCAGGAGGTTCCTGACTTAAAAATGTCCTTTGCTTTGCAGTTAGACTGGACTTTACAAGACTAGGAATAACAAATCAGACAAAACTAAGAGTAATCCATCTTCTCAAGTGGAAGTGAAGTCATTGGTAGACTCTTATATTTTCTACATCATTTAACTTTGAGTCTCTGTTCTTGTGCTCCCCCAAGGACCTCCTTGCAAACTCCAGGTTCTGCCTACAAAGAACATTGTAGCATTGGTGGTAGAACTCGACTATGTGAAAGGCAATCTTCCTGGTATGTAAGATTACATATCAGTTAGGATCTTTTTATCCCAGGTTTATTTCCCATCCAACAGTTTTAGACTGTTCATGATCTGCTGTCTATGAATGTGTTCCCCCCTCCCTCCAATTCCATCCATAAGGAGTTACAGAAGTTATTAATTTGATATTGTTCAGTAAAATTATATGAAAAATAAGCTCAGTCTGCTTGAGAGCAATGACTTAGCAGCCCAATTATCAGTATGCAGGACTTTGTCCTTTCAGTCTTTAGCTAAAATCAGGTTTTAAAATATAAATAAAATAGTGAATCTCTTCAGAAAAAAGAAAAACACCAACAAAAAAAGAGGTCACTAGGTGTTAGTGAAGACTTTTAAGTAGAACCAAGGAACATTAAGATATCAATATACTTTTGAGTTACAGCAATATCAGTATTACATTTTTAGTGTGACTAAACCATTTAGTAGGGAAGTCATACTGTGTTTTGTGATAAGTAGTAATTATTAAAGACAGGGATACAAGGACATATGGGGCCCAATTCCCAAGGTAAAAACCTGTACTTTGCTTGCCAAAAGCATATCAGAACTGTTGACTGACCATAAACCAAAAGCAAAAAAAAGTGGGTAGAAACATCCACCTGTTTAAGAAGTCATCTGCGATTAAATATATTACTTTGCATTGTTATTGTTACATGAGTATTGAAACCATCTGTACATGGTGACATGGGACCTTCCCTCTGTGGAAACATTAACCCCCCATGTCAGGGGAGCATATTTTTCCATTAGTAATCTGGTTATAGGAAATAAACGGTTCGACACCAAAAGAGTGTAATTGCCAAACTGACCTACAGGTGGAGTAGGAAAAGCAACTAATGCAAAGGAACAGGAAAGACCTTATTAATAAAGCTCACACAGGATTTCAGCTGTTACTGCTCAGCAGCAGACTGAGACCCTTGCTTGCCCAGGTACCAGACACCTTGTGAGATCGGTGATCAAGGATTTGCTCATCTCTGCCACGTGTTTTGGTGGGACAAGTCTTGAGTGGAGGGATGTCTTTGAGCCTCTCTGTAAGTGGTGCTGCCATAATCCAATGAGCCAGTGTCAGGATACCAATTCCCCCCAACCTACACAAGCTTCTGAGTAAATTTTACCTGCTCCGTTTTCACATGTTCATTTTAATTCTACAGACACAACTGATTTGAGATCTGGTTATCTGAGGAATAGCCATTTTCCGTTAGAAAAACAACAAAGATGCTTCCAGGAGTGTAATTCAAACTGAAGCCATTTTGATTTAAATAAGAGAAGGCTGCTGACACTGTGTTCCCTGTGAAGGGTCCTGGGTGCTGGGATTAGCTGAGCCTCCTGGAGCCTGAATTTGTCAGTCTTTTAGACATGTTCTTCATTTTTTTACACTAATGTGAATAATGAGGAGCTTTTCAAAAAGCTGGAGCCATGCCAGTGGAAAAGTGATGGAAATAAGAAGACCAGAATTAGTCTCGTGGAAATCCATGGGAGTTCAGCCTGTGCTTTATCTATGGGGCAACTGTTGGCAAGCAAGGAACAGTTGTAGGGTTACTTTAGCTGTCACTCAGCACGCTGTAAATGTAAAGCTCCTAGCGCTGTGCCTCGAGAGTAATAAATAAATAAAACAGTAATGAGTGAATAATGCATAGACTTTTAGTGGAGTGGAAACATTGCTAAGCACATGCAATCAGAAAGAAACACACAGATGCTGTATTGCAAAACCAAAAAAATGCCACTCAAAACCCCATAAAAATTCCCCCCCAAAGAAACACTGCCACAGGCAGACCACTTACCATTTGTGGATAACATGTGAAGAAACAAGATTTTACTTTTGCTACATCTAGCTCAATAAAGAATGCTTTTTGCTGAATCTGTGAACTTCAGCTGGCCATAGATGTTCCCTGTTTACAAAAAACAGTTCTGAATTCATTTTTATGGTTGTTCATTATGTCTAGATATGGAGGGTCACTCCACCCTGAAGTACTCTGTTAAATGCATAAATATTTATTCAAACAGACAAATGGAGAAAGTTCTTTTCTGGCAGGGTGCTTGCAGGAAGATTTTCACCCCTGTCTTGCTACACTCATGCCACTTTTGCAGGAACCAGGGCATCGGTCCAAGACATTTTGAACAAATACTTCCTTTTTTTAAAACCCGTTCAAGCAGAGAAACTGGTTTCTTAGGTACCTTGAAGAAAGGATTTAACGAAGTCTTGCCAGGGTGGGAAAAAAAGAGGGAGCCCTCACCTGATATATAGGAAAAGACATATAAAAGCACAACTTCAAAATGCACTTGAAGTAATGTTAAATGCACAACATCTGAGCAACTAGAGGTAGACACAGCAAGCTATGATATAAGATGGTATTTTCACCCCACTGCTGCTTCTCACTTTCAGCACGGAACACATCACTTCAGCCTCTTTTACACTTAAGCAGCTTTTTGGGAGCTAAGCCGGCTTCTGAAAAAGAACCACAGCTTCTGGGCAGTGATGAGGAACATTAACTCTGCTCAGTCCCATGACTGAGATAATGGTGTGACCCTACAGACAGCCCTGTGAGCACAACTGTGTCAGCATGAGTGGTGCCTCTCTAGTTTTTAACATGCAATCTGGGACCTGGGAAGAGTCACTGAAGGATCACGGTATTGCTTTTTCCAGGATGTCAGTGTTTGAAATAAAAATCCTTGGATTTACTGCACTGAATTGGAAATTATGAGATTTCTCTGACAAAAACGCTGGAGGATATGTGGCTTTTCATATTTCCAGGACTATATTTGCTAGTTTTCCCTCAAAACACAAGGTCTAGAAAGGCTATTTTTCTCAGAACACGTGAAAGGCAGGTGATGAAGCACATTCTTACTTTGGTAGCTGCAGCTTTAAGGCAGGCAACATGAGATTTGCAAGCAGCAGAATGAAGAGAGATTTCTGACACTGAAGTAATTTCTCCAGTAATTTCTATTTCAGGTGTCAGTGCTATACAAATACACTCTTCTACAAATATTTAACGTAACACTTTATTCTTTAGAATGCATTTTAATGCACATGTTCTGATTTCTTTCTCTAGAAGTTTCACTCAAAATTACTCATGTGTTTGTTTCTCCTCCATTCCACAAACTATTCCTTTTGCTTTTAAAAACTGAGATTTCTATTTCAAGGTAAATAACAAAGTAATTAGATTTCTTTTACTTATATTGGTGCCCAGTAGAGCTCAGTTAGGCACATTTCCAACTAACTTACCTCACCCTGGCAAGCATTATAAAATCAGAGGAAGGTATTCCTCTAAATGTGAAGTTTTGGTGCTTAATGTACACTGACCATACACCAGAACAACTCAGAAGTTAAAATCTTTCCCTCAGTGGGAAAGAACAGTTGCTGCTGAGAGAGAAAGGCATTTCAGCTCCTCTGTTACAGACTTCCATTTTACCTGTCATTTAGTGTGCCATGATATTTTGAATTTGTGAAATCTGACATTTCTGTAGGATGCTTTGACTGACATAGCTCCAGTTTAGTTTGAGCTTAATACACCTTTTAAATTAAGCTTTCTGCTGAGACCACAGGCCCTAACTCATTAGAAAGGAAGAGCTGAGAAGTGAATTGGGGATGCGGAGTGCTGGGTTGCATTATCATCTCTCCCTCCTAGGCACACAAGGAAGGGAGCAGAGGCAAGTGATATCCCTCACTTGCTTTTCCCAAGTAGGGGAGTTACAGTCTCCCTGCTAACACAGTCTATGTTTTCTCCAGGATCCCTGTGGCCCATTATGTGATGACTTAATTGTTAATTACCTCCTGACAATAAATAATGCATAAGATGAAGACTGTACTGAGGGAGAGACTGTAACCCAGCACAGTTGACAGAGATGATCCCTGCAGCTGATCCTCATCCTTGTGAAGGCAGCTGCTTGCAAGACCCACAGAAGACTGTAGAGGCAGATATGCTGGGGGCACTTCCTGGTTTTGTGTTCCTTAACATTGCCTTGAGCAGCTCTTAAACTTTGTGTTGGATTAATAAACAACAGTTGTGGCCTTTCACTGCCATTTATGCAAAATTATTAATCTAGGCTCATCTGGTGTTCCCACTGGTATCCTTGTCAACATACAGGGACACCAGCTCTCCTACCTTCATCCTGGAGAAAACATAGACTGTGTTAGCAGGGAGACTGTAACTCTCATGCTATGCTGAGGCACTGAGAGTCCATCCCACTGGCCAGAAAAAGATCTGCTTGTGGCACAGGGAGCATAAATGCCAGCCAGACATGTTTGGTTATGGTACACTGCTGTTAGGTCAGCACAAGCACCCGTGTAGCACGTCCACCTTAAGCTTGCCAACCTCTAATTAGCTGTAAGAAGGAAACAATTGAAAAGGTCCTTGCAGTAACTGGGAGCCTGCCTGGAGCTAGTCTCCTTCTGTATTGTGCTTCGAAGATTCAGGTTGACCCACCCAAGGAGTAGCTCCTGCTCCCACTTATCAGAGTGATCTCTCAAGTCCAGGCTTTCTATCCTACACAAATAAAAATTATGTGGTCTTTTTCTGCAATACCTAATAGGAAAAACCAAAACCAAACAAATCAAAACCAAAACTATCAAGTGAAACTTCTTCTACATTAACAAATGTCCTTTCTATAGGACAAATGCAGCCAGCCAAGGCATAAAATTTAACAATAAAATTCAGGTATCGTCACAGAAAAAGTGACATTAAAGCTTCTGTTTCCAACAAAAAGCCTAGTGTCTCTAATTACCTACATGTACTTGCGTCACTGCTACATAAGCCAGCAAAGAATTTCAAATATCAATGTCCTTCACCATATAAAATCCCTCTGTACACAACAGGACTGTCAAGAAATATGAAGTAGTAGAGTCCTCCTTTTTTGGTCCAAGTACAGGCAATGAAATCTAAGAAAGGTACATTTTCAACCTCCCTCCTTTGAATTTTCCGTCAGCTTATTTCCCTGTTAGATCTGGAGCCATCCGGAGCTGCCTCTGAACACACAGTTGTATTTAAACACAGACCATTTACCCCTAGCTTGCTCTCACATTCTCTCCCTGTTTGGGCACATTGTTTTACTCACAGGCAGGTAAGGAAGCTGGAGCTGTATTGTTAGCAAGAATGCAGTGGGAAACGTTATCCACAGCACAGTGTCCTTGATAATATGGTGAGGACATTGATCTTAAGCTCCATGAAAGGACCCAGCATAAGAACAGGAAATGTTCACATTCAAACATTTACTCTAGATAGCTGACAACACTGATTTCTTTAGTGCATGCTTCTTAGTAACTATAAAAGTGGAGCGTTCAAGCACACAAAAAAAAGAATATGGCCCTTAGTGTTAGTTCTGGTGTAGGCTGACTAAAACCCTGTGTTCGACTTTACACCTTTTACTGCAACCAGGTACCTGTAAGACAGTGGGAGAATGCACAGTGTTCTGTCTCTCTTGCAGGGAAACATTCCAGCCAGTTGCAGCTGCAGTGGCACTTTAGAAGGGGAAGAAGGAGGAAGGAGAAGAAGGAAGTGCAGAGGGGCTGCTCCCCCATCTGACATGCAGCACCCAGCAGCTTGCAGGGGCAGGCTGCAACCTCTTTGCCTGGTTCCTGCCAGAGGTGTCTAAAACTTCATGCCATGAATGGTTGACAGAGTTTGCCTTTTAAGTCAGAAAACCAGGGATTAACAAATCTAATGCAAAATGTCATGAGCAGACCTGCGTGGCTGCTGCTTGTTACTCCAATATTCTTTTAGCTGTCTCATCTCCCGCTGAGAGCAGTTGGTTTCTGTCATGCCTGTTGTTCTGCAAGTATTACAGAGGTTACTGTTGTCAAAAAAACATTCTTACTTCTCCCTACCCAAGCCTTTCGTTTCTGCCCTCCAGTGTGCTCCCTACTCTGTGCTGGCACTCACATATGAGAGGCAACTGGGTGAAAGCAACAAAGGAATCACTGGTTTAAGAAATAATCCTACCAAAAGAAAAAAGTTAGTTTTCAGTCTGGGACAATTAGTTGAGTACCCATACAGTGACAAAAATGCTGATGCCAACCCAGGGCAAGGAGAGTCACAGTGCAGATGAGGGAGAGGATACATTGCAGGCATGGAGTCTGAGAGACAGGGATGAACATTTTCTCAGCAAAGGGTCAACATACGTGTGTGTGACACCACAGCTGCACCCTTGGCTTTCCAGCCATAGCAAGAGAGGAAGCAAGAAAAAACCACCAGTGAGAGGCACTATCACACAGAAACTCTTTGGGGCTTTGTCAGACTGTTCCTTCAGGAGAGAGACCCTTGTCAGAGTATCACACCACATCTACACAACCTACAGAACAAGTTGAGCACTTCTCAAGAGAGAAGTGTTGTCATTTAAAACACGATACCGTTGTGTCAAAATAAAGCTTTTCAGGGGGATGAGGCCACTAGATTTGTCAGAAAAAGTACTTTAAAGAAACTTTGAACTGTCTGATCATGACTAAAGAATAAAAGAGATGGAGAGAGAAAGTTTTCTACAGCATATTCTTGACTTAGGCAAAGTATAATAGTATAAAAAGAAGTAGAAATGGTAATTTAAAACAAATGTAACATATTCAATGAACTCAAATGCACTTTAAATTGTGGAAGTCAATTTCTTCTTTTCTATGTTGGGTTTGATCACTCACTTTCTTTCTTTTATAAAAGGAGAAGCAAGTAAATGCATGACTGTTTAAAACTCAAGAAATCATTTGGAAAGCCAAGTGGAGACTTGGCTCTACTTGTGCCTGCATCACACACCTTTACTGTAAACCATCATCCATGGTCTGCAGGTATGGAGGAAAAGGGAGTGGAGGAAAAGGGAGAAGAGGAAATCAAAAGGACCTCAAGTGTTTCCTCTGGGTGTCATTTTTCTCCTGTACCCTTTCAGTCTTTTCCTCCTGAATAATCCACATTTTAAGTACTATGAGTGTCTTTCCCTACCTCAGTATGTTTCCAAAGTGAGTTGTGCCCAGCACAGACAGAGATAGGGAGTGACAAAACAAAGGCCTTGCAAACTAAATACAGACATTCTCAAACCTCTTAAACATCACAGAGAAGACTCCATAGATCCCGCACTAATTTATTTTGAAACAGAAATTACTGAAATTTTCCAAACAATGTGCAAATGCTCATCAAGACTCATCTGGCACCTGGCATTAAATCACAAGCATGCTCAGGTGCATTCTGTCCCACGGGCTCTGTGACACAGGCAGTGGCTATGCACAGGTACAACTTCCCTCTCTCTTCCAGAAAACTTCATGTCAGGAGCTCAGAGACTGCCAAGAGGATATGGTCCTGCCCTATATTACAGCTTTATTTGAGAAACCCTGATCCCCGACCATCTCCAAGTGCATTTCATATGTGACCTTGGAGCCTGTGGCCACAGAACATGAATCATTGTTCCGTGGATTTGTTGCTCTGCTGTCTGAAATCAAGCCCTCTCTGACAAGGACAGGCTGCAGGGAAGCCACGAATGGAGGAACATGCCTAACTACCCTCAGAAAGGGGCACCAACATGGATAGGCCCATGCAGGCACACTACATTCCACAGGCGCCCTGCAGATTGTGGCAATGGCTTTGTGGTCTGGCAAAAACACTGCTTGTATGGAGAGAGAGTTTTTCAAAAGAGTAAAACTGCAGGAGGGATTCATGGGCTTGCTTCTTCATGAGTCTTTACAGTCCTCTCTGCCAAAACACCATAGGGAGGTACTTTGGCCTTCCCCAGTGTGAAATTTGATTTATTTTAATTGTTTGGTAGTTTGAGGCTTTCTCTTTTTTTGTTTGTTTGGTTTTTGGTTTTGGGGTTTTTTTGTTTTGTTTTTTGTTTGTTTGGTTGGTTTGGTTTTGTTGTTGTTGTTGTTTGGTTTTGGGACCTTTTTGTTTTGCTTATTCTTCTTTTCCTTTTTTTGTTTGTTTGTTTTTTGTTTATAATTTGGGAATTTTTTACCTTTGGATTTTGTTTTGAAGTTTTGTGCTTTGTTTTGCTTACTTCTTTGTTATTGTTTCTTTTAGGGGTTTTTGTTGGTTTTGTTGTTTTTTGTTTTGTTGTATTTTAAAAAATTTTATTTTATTCTTTGCTCTTTATGTTTTTCTTCGCTTTTTGTTTGCTTGGCTTTGGGGCTTGGGGGTTATTTTTCTTTGNCCGCGCGGGGCGGTCGCGGCCGCGGGCGGCAGCAAATCAGCGGGGCCCGGGCCGCGCATAAGAAGGGCGGGCGGGGGCCGACGTCCTCCCTCCTGGTGGCGGCAGGATGCACCATGAGGAGCTGCCGTCCCTGCAGCGGCCCCGCTACGGCTGTGAGTGGGGTCGGGGGGGCGTTTCGGGACCTTTTCTTATTTATCCTCTTTTTTGTTTGTTTGTTTGTTATTCTCCCTTGTCTGCTTTCTCTGTTTGATATCAAAAGAGCTACTTGAGGGGAAAATAAAACCCGCCCAGCAGATTCTGCTGCAGCGCGCAGCGCTCCGGCTCCTTTTCGGTTAGATCGCAGCTGGCTCCGGCTGGGTTTTGAACAGGTTTTCATCGGGCTGGGTTTTGTTCTGTAGCGTTCTGAATGCATGATAGTTGTTAATTCCCCATTGCAGCTCGGTAGTTTTAGCTTAGAGCTAGAGCTTCAGGTCTTAACTCTACAACTTGGTGTTATAGGTATGGGTTTGGGTTATAACTTCGTAACTTGACTTGTGACTGTAGCTTTGGGTTGTAACTTTGTAACCTTTGGATTATCACCTCGGAATTTCGGATTATAAAGTCAAACCTTTGCTTTCTAGTTTTATAACTTTGTTTTAGAACTTTACGTGCTTTCTAGCTTTATAACTTTGTCTCAGAACTTTGTAACTTTAAGTAATAAATGGGGTGAGGGAAGGGATTGTGCAGGTACCAGGCACCTCTTTTCAGTGGAGCTGTATTTACTTCCCAAACCTGTATTTAAGAAAAGCCCTGAAGCACCTCTACTCTTCCTGCTGCAGGGCTCTCTCGGCAATGATGTGACGTGCTGGGATCCTTCACCCAGCTGTGCTTTTTCTGGCTCCCATGGGGCACAGCAGGGAATATGCCAGCCCTACAAGAAACGCCTCTGATACTTCAGGCATTGCAAAATGTGAACATGCAAACGATTTGCAAAGCTCAAAACAACCCTGGCATACTGTGGTCTAATGAGCCTTTTCTCAGTTCTTATCGTAGTAGCTTTGTTTAAAACCGGTTCTGAAATCTCTTTTTAGAAAGAAGCACAAAAACCCTTGACAACGTTAGGGGCCACTTTGCTTCCACCTAGGGGAGATAGAAAAGGTGATGCCTGGCAGTGAAACCTTCAGCTTGGAGGATACCATGCCTCGCTGACTGTTTTCCTCTCCTGATGCCTGTCAGTTGGTGCAGTTTATGGAACTTACCTGTAGGTTCAACTTTTATTTTACCCAGTAGACAGGTGAGAGCCTTGTGAAGGTACATTCACTGGCTACTACAGGCATAGTCTGGGTGCCCATGTGAGTGTGTTAGCAAAGGTGAATATTTTGCTTGTGAAACCTGTCTCCCAGTCCTCTCAGCTATGGCAAAAGTGGTTGGGCAGTGTCCAGGTGGTGTGCTGCATCATGCTCCAGCCTCAGTTTAGCACTTCATCCACTTTCCTGAGATGCAGAAATGTACATGGTGTGCCCATCAAGACTCCAGCAGCTGGGGTTTTCCTGTGCAGATCTGGTCTGGCCAGTCTGAGAAGATGTGAGTCTGGACAGGTGGAAGTTGCTAGTCTGACATGAATTCCAGTGTAGCCAAAGATGAGGCTTTGACCTAAAGCAAAGGGCTTATCCTTTGTGCTTTGATTCCTGGCTGGGTGCTGAGAAAGATTTACCTTATTGTCAGAGCTGCTCAGAGTATTTTAAGGATCATAGGCCTTATTTATTGTAAGAAAGAATGGCCATATTAAGGATGTTAAATAAAGTTTTAAAGATACAGTCTATCCTCTCAGTGGTTATGCTTTGCTATGATAGTTCAGAGCGTGTTGCTGTGATGACCATGGAGTGTTTTGAGTTGTAGCCACTCTTGGTATTTAGTCACCCGTCCCAGGGACAGGAGTAGATGAGAGCAAACTTCCTGTCTTTTCTGATGGTATTTCCCCTCTGATCAATACTAACTGCTTGTTCAGGCTCTAGTAGTTATTCTGGCCTTGCCTGAGTGAGAGGCTATAGCTGCTGTACTACACATCATCCACTTGTTTGTTTGTTTGTTTTGTGTGTGGGGTTTTTTTTGTTTGGTTGGTTGTGGTTTGTTGTTGTTGTTGTTGTTGTTGTTGTTGGTTTTTAGGTGGTAGGTTTTTGGGGGGGGCATTGGGGTTTTTTTGGATGGTGTTTTTTGCTGCAGGAATCTTTGAAATGGTGTTCCTTTCAATGGACTAGGCAAAAGCTCCTTAATTATGCCAGGCTGATAGCTATATTTTTTTTTAAAATACACCAAAGAATTCCCTGGAGAACTCCTTACTCCAAAGAGCAAGCCATAGCCTTGTCTGTAGTGACAAATAGAGGTGCAAATTTGTGTTCTTAACCTCTATCTGGAAAAATAAATATGTTTTATCTACAATGCATTTGCCTGCCATTTTGGGAAGAGAGAATTGGTATCTTGAAAAGGTTACCTAACTAGAAAACTTACATTAGCATTATCTGAGGTCTTATGAAAGCCCATCATAAGTTATGAATTCTCTGCATAATCAAAACTGCACTTTGGATCATTGGCAAATGGTTCCTTATGTAAGGAACACCACATCTATGCTACATTTCCTAAAAGAGTTAATAAGTTGTCCAAGTTAGGCTATCAACTTTCTCAGACTCCTTGTTTTACTGATCTAGAACTGTTTTGAGCATTTAACTTGGACTTTTGACTTTGGCTTCAGGCTCCTGGCGGAGTCTGTATATTGCTCTGAAGAACACTTACATTTACACTTACATGATAACTTTCTGTAAGGCACTATATGAATCAGTGCATGGTTATCAGTAGCATTTCATTTTGATAACTAGAGAGGAAAACATATTCAGATCTCAGCTACATTTTGTAGACTGATGGATACCATTGGAGGGAAAAAATCATCCCTGAGCATAAGACCTTGTATAAGAACTGGGAAGTTCTTATATCTTTTCATTATGAGCTTTGCTAATATAGTATCTCAAAGAACATCTAGAAAAAAATTCTCAGAGCTGATAGTTTCCATCTTTAAAATCAGGAAATAGCTAAATGAAACCAAACAAGACAATCCCTATCAAGGTGGGCACTAGTTCAGGATGAGCATGGTTCATAGGAGAATCAGGAGCTCAGAGCAAAGTCTTTGACCCTTCTCTTACTTTGGTAGGGCCAGAGCCCTTGTGGCTTCTTGGACTGCTTATTGAAAGGTGCCTCCAGCTCTGGGTCTGCTATGTTGTCAATAGCTTGAAAGAGATGCAGTTTAGATTTCCGTTGGTGTTCCATTGAGCCCTTCAGACAGATATTCATCTCCAGTACCAACTCAAGTGAGAACATAAAATTACAAGGAAGCAACTTACACAGTAGAAACTGTGTTAACAAGAGCACTGCAACTGAATGTAGCTGTTTTCCAATCTAGCTACAGCTGTTGCCTGGTTTATTTCTCTGTCCCAGCACAATCAGGTGCAGAGGTTCACAGAATTGCAGAGAACTTGTATTATACCTAGAGCTATGAACCATTTTTACAATCAAAATATTTGGTCATGTGGAAGATTCTGAAGAGAAAAAATGTATATATCTTGTATATGTCTCACAGATTAAAAATAAAGTTTGGTGTATGTTGGACTATTTCCTGACACTCTCAGGTCCCTTATAGGTAATTTGCCTTGAAATCTATGTGCAGAAAGAAATGCTATATGTTTTTATGAAATGTCTGAATGGCTTCACTGCGCTTCCAGGAATGTAATAAAGCTACAGTAAGTGAGGCCGTGAGTGTCTGGATTTGCAAAGGATTTCAAACATTTCCATGCTTAGAGTAGCTGAATTAACATATGCCCCAAGTCCCTATATACTGAGTAGGAGAGACACTTGCTTCAGCATCAGCATCATCAATCATCTGTTGAAGACCAGCAGATAAGAGTCTTCACCTCTCCTGCTGAAGCAGAAAGCCAGTTTCACTGGGCATAGATGATGGGTAGATACAGGGAAAACTAACTTTGGTGACTTTGGTATCCAGTGATGAGGGCATTGCTTGTGTTTCTCATCCAGGTAGGGCAAACCTGAAGTGAAACACAGCCCACACCTCTCTGAGACCACACCTAACTTCTTTGTTCAGCAGGATGTGAAAGCTTGCAAACCAGTGGCTTTTCAAAATACTTTTGACGTTAAAAAGCTATAAATTTGTCTGCATACCTATTAAGTGTAGCAAAATAAATGATTGTTTTTCAATTTAAAAGTGGGGGGGAAAATCTTTTGGTAAAAGTTCTGTACGATTTTCTAAGTCAAAACAGATGTGATTTCTTTTAAGCTAAAGAAAAAAAAGGCTTTACTGTATCCTATGCATATGTATTCTATGCATATATATTCTTTTGGGTGTATACTTTTTTGTAATGCTCATGACTTGTGAGAACACTTTTCTCCTTTTTTATTGATGGGTGTTATTTGGCAATCAAATACACTGTTTATCTCTTCCACTCTTTTGTAGGTTGCTAATAATTAAACTGCTGAATGAGAACTCAAAAAGTTTAACTGCTTTGTTTAACCAAGTCCATGTAATTCACTTGGTAGGAGTGGTTCTCTCTGTGCTTTTTGCACAAAGCAAGTTCATCTCCCTTGAAGTCTCCTGGTAGAGGAAGGATAGAGTTACGCTACAGCATGCTTAAAGCTACTTGAATGCTGTTGAAACAGGAAATATTAATATTGTGCTGGAAACAGGATTTATAGCACATACGAGTGTGCTAGATCAAGTCCAATACTTGAGACAGGGAATAGGAAGTATGCAGATTTGCAGCTTAGCTTTTCTGTTAAGTGGTGTTTCATTTTTTCTAGATCAAGATTTGCTTGATACTGTTGCTGATTCAAGCTGACTATGATTTACTAGAAATTACTTTACATGTAAGGCAGAAACAAAAAGCCTGGCAGTGACTGGTGGGTCATATTTCAGTGGGATGATAAGCGACTGTGTTCTCCTGTGCTCTGTTCCTTGCAGGAAATGATTAACCTGCTGTGTTTGCTTCATTTGTTCAGGCTATTTTGTTGGTTTTTTGAAGAACTATCCTTGAACTACTACATGTTATGGAATGAAAGTGCAGGTGCTGGGCAGGGGAGGAGCTGTACCCACTCTGGCCTGGGGCCCATGATGTGGGGGTGAGGGCTGGGTGCCTGCTGTGGGCATTTGCTGATCTTCATAAGCTCGTTCATAGGTCAGCACTTCCTGCACTTCAGCACTTATGCTCGCCTTCAGAAATGTCCTCTTCAGCCTGGTGTGAGCTGTGCTTTCAAGAGGATTGAGTGCTGGACACGTATTGCCATATTTTCACTGCTAGGGGAAGAAATAGGCTGCTGAGTGTCTGACACAGGGACAGGGTTGTGCTGCAGAACAACCTATTGCCCCTGGCACTATGCCAGTTGTGTTTTGCCAGTTGTTGTGGCACAGGACAAGAGTTAGGGTTGTGATCTGTGGTGGTGATGTCCTGGTTGGGTGGGCGGTGCCTGCAGGGTTCTCTGTGGTGGCCAAAGGCCTTAGTAGGTGGCAGGAGAGGGAGGAGGTATGAACCAAAAGGTGTTCACATAAACTCCACGCAGCTTCTAAATACTTTTTGAAATGTGTAAGCAAATAAATAACCATTAAGAACCTGTGCTGGTGGCTGAACTCAGTGTTAAATTATTGTTTTGTTCAAATGAATATGCACTAGCAAGAAATAGCTATCTAGAGGAATTATGTCAGTTCTTTATCACTTATTGCCCAAGCTGAGGTTGTCCAGCTATGAATTCTTCAAAAATCAGATTCAAGGAGCGCTTCAGAGCTCTGACTCTCAACTGTTGACAAACTGCTGACAGTCCGTAAGTCTGCTGCCTCAAGGCAGGTCAAGCCCTGCCAGCCAGGCTGTAAAGCTGCCAGAAACTACTGTCCTCATCTAGGATGCTTGTCTTGGCCTAGGTGTATCAGACTCAGCAGTCAGTGGTTTCTGCTAAAATGAGTGATGCAGAATGTGGTCTTTGCTAGTTCCCTCCTGTGGACTCTGACCTGCTTCTTTGAAAGTGCAGTAAAAGCTTTTGTGGCATGTAGCAAGGTGTTTAAATCAATTCTTACCAGATTCTAAAGTCTGAAGAGCAATTTGTTGTCACACATGCTATCAATCCTCTTCTGTCTGTTCCTCCTGAAAATTAAGGATATCATCCTACATTTGTGCTTGATCTGTAAAGCTGTTCAGTAAACTGGTTATATTTGAAAGACTGGAGCCTCATAACATCTAGGAGCACACCACAGATCCAGGGGTGACTGGAATGGGAAACTCCTAAACTCTGTACAGAAGCGTGCTTCATTAAGGCATCCACCTTATAACCAGGGTTATAAGGTTGAACTATAGACTAGTAAAGGTTTCACTGGTGTTTTTAAGGGGTGGTTTCAAAAATGTTTTGGGTAATCATAAATAGTATAGGGACATCTGTGCCTAATAGTCTGGTTGAAGTTATTAGAAACAAGGTAAAAAAACCTTGAAAACTAAACAAGGACACACATTGTGTGCCTAGGGTCATTATCTTTGATATAAAAAGCTGCTGGTTTTAACTGGTGTTAATTACATTGGTATCCAATCTTTTGCCTTGCAGTAGGCTGCTGTAACTGGTGAGGTTTCAGTAGCCTGAACATGCCAAAGTGTCTTTAGCTGCTCTGTCACACTGCTATGGTCTTCACCTCCTGCCAATGCTCATATGATGGCATGAATACTCAATCTGTCAGGAAGCTAATCTCTCTTTGCAGAGCTGATTTGCACTGCTGGATTTGCAGTCACCTCTTGGCCTCTTAAAGGGGTGACTGCAGGTCTCACAGCCCTGCTTGCTGGCCAAGGCAGAATGACTCTTGCAAGATGGAACTGTGGCAGCTATAATTTAAAGGTGTTTAAATGGCTTTGAAGCTGCACCTTGAAGCTGTGGTTTTGAGTGTGTTTTCAGTCAGTTCTGCTGGTGAAAGAAGCAACCCTGACTCTTCTATGGAATTATTTTTGGCTGGATTATGTCCTCAGTCTGGCTTGCAGCATGAACCCACAGGCAGGTCTGCCAACATGATGTAGTAGCTGGAGCAGGGGTGAGCACAAGCAGTTGGAGGAATAGCAGGTCAAATTAAAATTGTGCTCCTGCTACACATGGACATCTGGAAAGCGTGTGTATGGTGGGGCAGGAAGGCATGCAGGCAGAGTTCAAGAGCAGACTGGGGCACACAGGAAGGAGCGTCCCATCATGATCTGTCCCCAGCTACCTCTTCTGTGGTGCCACTGACACTCTGGTGCCAGGGCTGGAGCTGCTCTCCATTCTCCTATTGCCCAGGGTGTTTTGAATTACAGAAATGATTTTGAAGTAATTTTGTGTTTAGTGCTATAATTTCATAAATCCATGTCAGCAAAGGCATGGCGGTGTCTGCAGGCAATGCTACAGTGGTAAGAAAATTGTAAGAAACTGTATGAATACTAGACTACTCAAAGAAAGAATCATAAATGTTTTCTGTACATAAAGTAAGATTCAAGATGCTTTTTCAACCCTCTTTTTGTTGCTGTTAAAATTACTCTTTACTTATAGGGCCTCAAAACCATGGGTTGAGACGTAAGTTGTGGTACGTGCTGTTTATCTCTGGGATTTTTAGTTTTTCAAGCCCAACTGATTTACTCAAGTCATAGCTGGATGGTCTCTATTCAGTGGTAAACAAGTCTTAAATTCTGTATGTTTTTAATACAATATAGCAGAAAATATAATCACTGAAATATCATCATAGATATGTTGTGGTGTAACTGAAAAGGAACACGAACAAGTACTGGGTAGAGCAAGTACTGGGGATTATGTTTAGATAAATCTGTGACAGAGCTTTTATCATGCAAAAATGGTCAGCTGTTTTAACAAAACCAGACACATGGTAAACATGATTTCATTACATCTGAGCTGAGAAGTTGAACACAGATTTCTTCATTATGATTTAGTGGAGGCTGAGAGAGGAACGAGCCTTGGTCCCATATTTGAAGTTGCATGGCATCTGACTACTGAAGGTGAATAGACAACTTACCATGCATGGACTGCATGTGACTGCCAGCTACCTTGAATTTGTATCACCTCTGACTATGATAATGATGTTTAACCAATTGATTAGAATAGTCCAGAAAATATACAGCTTTTATCACGTGTAAAGCAAGCCTGTTGTGCTTCAACTTCTATCTACATAGAAAATGAGAAGTAAGACCACGTGGTTTTGCTGAAGATTTCATTGATATGAGCTGTTACAGAAAAAAATGAACAAAATTTCCTAGTACTGTGGCTAGTAACAGGCTAAAGAGGGGCTGCTCGTNATGTTCATCTGTATTCTTTTTTTCCTAAAACCATGTCAGGAAGATGCTGAATGGTAGGCTGCTTCCATCCAGGCTGCAAATGCTGCCCATTGACAGGCCTATCTGGACTTCCCAAAAGGATGAAGAAATAAGCCATCAGAATTGGTCTCTGCTAGCTTCTTGGATGCATTTCAAATGCAAATTTACATGTGATCAAATTATTTTAATATAATTTCCTCCAGTTATAAAGTATAGACTTTCTTGGAAGTTGACCATTTGGATGAAAACTGTTACAAAATAGGTAGGAGTTATTTCACTTGTGCTTACACTTCACAGCCTGAGAAAAAGTTCCCATATTGAATTGGAATGGTAGAAACGCACCTCGGCAAGATACTGCTCATGGAGTAGCTATTTTTTTTATATGGCTCCACTCCCTCTAGCACCTGTAAATGCCTTATTATAAGGAGGCTGACCATAGAGTGTGAGTTGGAAACGAGGGTGAAGCTTGGAGGAAGAACTGTTACAAGTCTTAGCAAAAGTCTTGATCTTTGAAGTAGTAATTCAACAAAGGAAACAAACTGCAGCTCTGCAAAAGGTTATAAAATTCTATACTCGACCTTTAAGCATGCAAACTTTTTTGTTGGGTAAAGAATTCAAAAATTGCAAAGAGGTAACTTAGTTTGATGTTAAGTTTGTGTGTTGCTTATAGTGTGGTTGCCGTAATATTGCTAGTTAACTGTGCTTCCTCTCTTTTAGAGGTCTTGGCACTGTTATTTCAAGCAGAATGCTTGTTTTCAGGGGTTTACATGGTTCTGATGTGCTCTTGATATTTTATCCATGATTGATATTTATTTAACAGTGACATGTGATGCTTTCATTAGAGGAAATGAATTCAACGTAATGAGGAGGCTGTCCTATGGTCAGTACTTACTCTATTAATCCAAACTTTACTTTAGGCTATGGAGTAGACATAAGCAAATAACCTGAAAAATTAGTTATTCAAGATGAGATGGACAAAGTTTCTGTCAATTTAGAGGAAATTCAGTAGAACAAATAGTTTTACTTTGAAACTTATGAATGTATGGTTTGGGTAAAAATTTATCTTCTGATTGCAGCTGTCAACACTTAGTTCTGGAAATGGAAGTACTTACTGATAAGTTAGGAGGAACATCTGGCTCACTTGTATCTGATGATTTTGCAGTGATATGTGCAATGATAGATGTGTCATTGTCACTCAGAGCAATTTTCAGCCTCAGCAAATAGATACTGGATGTGCTGAGTGAAAAGGTAAGGGCTTGTCTGCTCCTTTCAAACCTTGCTTAAAAGTTTTATTCAAGCCTCAAACCTTCTGTGATTTTTGTTTTCTCCTATGGTTTTAACTCCTCATAATGAAGGAAATATTAATTCATATTACTTGGTATATATGTAAATGAGACATAAGGGTCAGAGTTGTCCAGAAGCACTGTGGGCAAGTGTCCTACGAGCAACATCTGCCTATCTGTGCAGTGTGCTCCTGAAGTGACCTAGCAGGAAATACAGGGAGGAGGTTACCCTGGAGCCAGGAGTGCCAGTACCAATACCTCTGCAAACACTTGCCTACTGTGTAGTGGAAGTAGTCAAGCAGGCTTTAAGTGATAACTGAGGTCATTGTTGACATGGGACTGCCTCTGAACTGTACAGTACACTGTTTGCCTTCTTCCTGCAAAAATTTGTCATCTCACCCATGAAGCAGAAACAAAGAATGTACATCTCCATCTCCTGCACCTTTCTGCCTCATGTGGACCGGCACAGCGGACAAAGCCACAAAGTTTTGGGGTGATATTGAGCCTGATGTTGCATCTCCATTCATTTGGTTCAGGAACCATTATTTGATGGTTCCTCCTTGTACTGGGCCATTTCAGCTACAAAAACAGCTGCTGAGTGCACAGCACAAGCAGCTGAGCTGCCTTTCCAGAGGAACTAGTAATGCTGGAGGTAAGGTGGAAACTGACATTACCCTGTTCAGTATCTGCCTCTGGGTGCCCAGGGGCCCTGCTCATCACTAAAACATACCATATCTATATATTAGTATTCTCAAACATACAGAATTTCTCTATGTTTTTGTGAATTTTAAGCCGTTTTTTGTATTAAAATTGTTCAGTCTTATTCTCTGAGTGTGTAGGTGCATATTAAATTTTCGGTTCTATTATCCCTAATGCTTAAGGTGTTTTCTCTCAACTTAAAAAAAAAGACCATTACACCTGTAAATCAAAGAACTTGTGCCTGTAAATCAATGTACTCGAATTACAAACTTTGAAGATATTGTGACTGTAATAATTATTTAGGAAAGAAAAAACAGGCAGTCAGAGGCAAATGTGTTCTCCAAGTTTGAAGCTGCAAACTTTATGGCATGCATATTCACATGTTGCATTTGTGTCTTGAAGGGAAAATGTGCTGCAACATTTCAGGTGTTTTCTGGAGCTCCTTTCAGAGTTTGGAAAGAGTGAAGCAGATGGTTTATTCAGACCTTGGTAGAAGGACTCTGCAACAGACTGGCTAGGAAAGAAACAAGAGATGAATTGCCAAAGGAAGAATGAGGACCAGATGTCAGGACTGAGCGTTTCTATACTACAATCTTTCTCATGATGATTTCCAATTACTCTGTGGTTAAGTGGTGCTCTTGCTTATGGCTTTTCCTAGACAGGTGTTTCAGTCCACTGGAATTATATGATTCAGAGCAAGATTCCTATTGCTTTTGTCTGAGTTAGTCAGTGACAAACACACAGCTTTCTCCTCAAATTCTCTTTTACTCCATAATTTCTGCTTGTCATCCTTCTTTTATGTTCTTTAAGCTACACCTTACCACATTTCTTTCAGCTAATTACTGCATTGAGGGTCTGGTGATAGGAAGCTTTTTGATGTCAGCTCCCCAATGATCTGAGTATCGAATCCATTTGGTAACTCTTTCCTCCCAAACAAAATACCATGTTGGACTTCTTTCAGGAGGCCTGAGTGGCTCATCCCTTCCCCTTTCTCTTACTTCCCCTGTCCCTGTTGTTGTCTTCCTCCTTTCTTGCATTCAAGAGTAGCCCTTCTCTAACCAGCCTCTGGGTAGTAGAGGTTTTATACAAGTCTATCTATAAATCACTGTTCTGGCCCCAAACTGTAATGCAGATCAGCTTTTTGACACTTTGAAGACTGAAATAGAAATGGAACAAGGTCCCAGTTTTGCAAAAAATCCGTGCAGCATTTGCAGGGCAATATTTCAATTGGTTACTTCTTAAATGGCCATCAGTCTTTTGAATTTCTACCGAAGAATAATAACAGTGACAGAAAAATCTTGTTATGCCCTTCCTTTTGGACTTCAACTAGTTTGCCTTTTGGTGAAACATCAGTAGCTCTTATTAGACATGCCCACCTTTTTCAGTCTCTAGGGTTCCTCTTTGCCACAGTAAGCCTTGTACATTATTCTAGTCCTGTGTGTTGGCTAAGATGTCTTAAACAACCGAATTAGGATGATCTTACTGCTGCCAGTTTAGAAGCTCTACTGTGAAACAGTAGCTAAAAGGAGTGTGATAGAGGGGTGGGTGGACAAGTCTGAATGTGGGTTTCCTGCTGCCGCTGTAGTGAGTTATGTCTGTGCCCTGCCCTTCCTACTTATGGTCTCCAGCCCCACTTTCCTGTTCTTGCACTCTGCTTCTGCAACAGCTTTCTATTCTGTAGTCGAGGTACCAATGCTGATAGGTGGGGTTGTGGCCACAAGCAGCGGCTCTGTGACTACACATAATGAAAGTTGCCTTTGGGGTTCCACAGAAGGCTGCAGGTGCATCATCTTTTCCTGTTAACTTGCTGTGACTCCAATTCCAGCTCCTTGAATAGGGATGAATGCCTTTTGGAAGAGCTTTTTTTACTTGATTGTCACAGTATTTGTCCACAAGTTACTCACCTTCTTAGGTAGGTGTGTGTCTGCACTTGGCTTATTAATATATCTGCAGTTCTTCTCAAAGAAAAAGGAATATAAACTGCCTAATGCTAGAAATAAATCTGATGGCATTTTTAGGCAAGAGACTTGCATTGGTCTTCTGACTAAATCCAGTTACAACGTTGATACTAAGATACATTATAGACACATTTTTCTGTCTGTCATAGTTGCATAGTGTATTTACTAGCCTGGCAACATTAAACCGTCCTTTTCATTATTTAATTTACCGTCTGCAGTATTAAGTTGAATTAAGGTCACAGTAGGAAAAATGTAAAGAAATTTAATCCATATTGTAACACTTTGGCTTTTTTATTGAGGATTTTTAATGTCTATTACTAAAAAAACCAAACAGGTTAAACTATTTCCAGTGAATAAACAGAGAAAACAGTAAATGTATAAAAGTGGCAGAGAAACCTGTGACACTTTGCTATTTGTTTTCTTGTTAATTAATCTCTGCAGAAGGAAAGCTTGTTAGCAATTCCTTTGGAATGTGTAATATGATTTTGAAAGCCTCGAGCCTTCAGTGATGTGCTAGTCTGACTAAACAGGCTTTTCAAAGAATTGGTTTGTTTTTTGCTTTTTTTTTTAAGCCCACATGAAAAATGTCATTCTTGATGTAAGCACGTGGAAGCTAAACAAACCTTCCTACCAGAACAGTTACATACCAGCGCAGCCTTCTGAAAGCTGCCTTGTAGCTTGGTCATATTAATGTGTTTGGGCTAAGCTCCTGGAGATAGGATTGCCTGTAAGTAAAAGAAATAGCCTTGTTAATTGGTGTTCAGTGCCTCTTGAGGTTCCATCAGTCTGAGTGCTTCCTTAGGTTTGTGACTTTTTTGGGAACACAGACTAGGGTCTATTAGTAAAAAATGAGTATGAGTAAAGAGGGTTAAAAAAATTTAGTAAAGAACACTAATTCTTTCCTTGGACCTAAAAGTTTAAGGTCATATAAAGGAGTTAGAGTTTTAAAGATGGTTTTTTGAGCATCTGAATCTTGGGGAAACCTGTTGTGCCTTCAGTGACGATCTAACAAGGTATGTAAAGATAAACAGTTCCAATTTTATTAGGGAGTATTGCTGGAGACAGTGAGATTGGCAGTTAAATGTAGGTGGAAGTGGTTGGGCAATAGGCTGATAAGTTGTATTTCATGCTTATTTCACAGCAACACTTGGATTTGGATATTCATCTGCTTCCTTCAACTCTATTACTTTGGCTCTGTTTTAATTCCAAGCATACAGAATAATTATAACAAAGTTAAGATAAAATGAACCATATTATTTTTCTGCATAAGTTTAAAGAACCCTACTAGAAAAGAGATCTTCATGCTCTGATATCATCATACAATAAGATCATTTCAGAACTACTTAGTGTCTTTTTAATGTTTTGCCTCTCTTGAAGTCTCACTTGATGGTACTGTAGAAAGCTTGAGGTTTAAAAGCAGAGTAATTTTTCTGCTTATAGGTATACAAATCCTGTAATGTTAAACTTTCTGGCAGGGCACTTGTTCAATGCCAAAGCTATCTTATGTTTGTGTGGTTAAAGGAGACTGTTTCTAAACTTTGTGGGAATTGAAGTATCTTGAGACATGTCTGAGAAGTCCTACAGACTTCTGCCAGTGTTGGTACTTGATAGACTGAAATAGTTTTGACACTTGGCTCCAAGAGCATAGACTGCAGTTGCTGTTGCATGTCTGTCCCATTGGTAAAATAGTCCTAAGGTCTATGTATTATAATAGTGTTCAGTATCTGTAAATGGATGTGACTGAACTTGTGGTAGCAGATAAAACTGAAATAAGATGTTTTTCAAGGAAGTGGGGGAGGAGGACTCAGAAAAGTAAATGCACAGAATAAGGCTCTGTGAGAAAGCTCAAGAGAAAGACTGCCTTAGCAGACATTTTTAATTTTACATCAGGATGTCATTTTACTGGATGTCTGTTGTCAACACTCTGATGCTAATGGTGCTTGTTTGTTTTCCCAGTTTGTGCAGTGTCTGGCAGTGAGATCTAGTCCAGAACAGATAGATCCTGTGTTACACACAATTTGTGAGAGCAGTTACATGTCTGCTGACCAGAAGATGCATGTGTATTTTTGTTTGAAAAGCTGAGCCTGTATTCTTCGACAATGAAATAACTAGATTAGGAGAGATATAACAGTTTTTAAAAGAGGGAGAGAGTAGTTCAATTGTGGAAAGATTTGAAAAATGACATATTGTAGACCCTCATAATTTAACTAAGTGTATTAGTTTACTATCTGTCTACTATGTGAATCTGCCCTCTAAGTTCACAGCTGTGGAAGATTTCTGAGTGCTTGCAGTGTTTACCTTTGTCCAGAGCCCTTTCTTGGAGAAAATGTTCAGGGAATGGGCTGAACACCCTTAACTAGAGACACAGAAAAAGGCTCAGGCCATCTGATTTCATTGCTGTGGGACAAGTGCTAGTTGCTTGTGACTGTGCTCTTTGACAGAGGAAGTCTGCAGAGCACTGTTTTCATCAGAGCCTTCAGTTTTTCATCCAAAGATAAATGAATTCCAGCATAACAATAGACCTGAAGGTACAAAATACCTTAATAAGAGAACATTTGTAATATGTGTTTGGTGCTGTAAAGCTATTTTTCCTTAGTAACCTATTTAGTTATCTCTGTTCACATAGTTATAGTTGGCAATACTTTCTTGTGCATATTTAATAAGCTGTTGCAGTAGATACCAGCAAGTTGATATTGGGAGTGGAGGCTCAGGGAGAAACTGTGTGCCTGCAGCTTCCAGTTGTTTTTCTGATAACTGTGCAGGTATCTTGTCCCTGTATTTTGCAGCTTCCTTGCAGTGCTGTGAGCTCTTTCCCCACAGCAGACAAAACAGCTCAGGCAGCAGTGAGGATACCTCAGAGCATTGCCAGCTCAGACCTGCTCCAGTTACAGGGCTTGGCTGGTGCTCTGTTGGCGCAGTGGCAGCAACTGAATCTGACAAACTGGGAGTGACCATGGAGTTGAACTGCCCTGGGCAGATACTCTCGTGGTGTTGGGTACCTGAAAATACAAATTTTACTAGGAAAAAGAAGATGGTATGAGATTTACTGGCTTCCTTTCAAACTAGGACAAAATAGATATATGCTGTTACATACCATAATGTCTTAAATCACTGTGACCATTTAAAACACAATTAGTTTTTTCTTGACACTACAGCACTGAAGTGTAATGACAAATGCTTAAGGTCCTTGCAGTATAGGCAGACATAAATGGGATGCTGCCTAGAGCCTGTTGTACTGGGCCCTTGTGTGACAGCATGACTCTGTTAAATACTTTTGACCATACTAATACTGGGTATGCAGGTATGAGCTTGGATGGAGGAGGCAGGAAGGTATGAGGGGGCAATATACAGAATTTGCAGAATTTCTCACTAGTGGACTGAAATATTGCCTTGCCTTGCCTGCTGCATGTCCTGGACAGCAGACAGCTGAGCCTGCCAAATGTGGTTTAGCTAATGTTTAATTCAAACCCTCTAGTGAAAAACTTTTATCCCAGCATTTTACAGTATTTGCTCCTGTATCTTTTTTTCGCCCCCCTCAATCCTGACTTTACGAATTCTGTTCTATCACTGTAAGAGGATTTTGTTCTCTCCATCATCTGTTATGTCTTGTGCATTGAGCTACCCTGTTGTGGTGCCAAAAAAGCCCTCCTCCTCCTTACTCACGTCTCACTTTCCATGGGAAAAAGTCTCTTGTGGCAGGAAATTAAGGGGGATTGGCCCTGAGAAATAAAAGCTTCTGTTCCTTTCTTTGCCTTCTTCAGTATAAGAAGTCCTTTAGTATGTCTGTGGAAAATGCCTTATTAAAGGGTCTGGCTGCTATAAGCAGCCATGTGTTGTTCTTGAACTACTGCAGATAGTCATATGTCTGAGTGCAAATGAATGACCAAGAAGCCTTAAACACTGTTGGAGGTTTTGTAGGGTTTTTTTTTTTTTTCAGCCTCGGTTTTTAAGATAACCATTTCCCAAACAGAGCTTTTGTTATCTCTGAATAACTTAGAATCCTGCCTCATAAAGTGTTCCATAATTTTGTATTCAGAAATCAAAACAAATGTTGCTTTCCCTTGCATGCTCTTTCATTACATATTACAGAAGTTTTAAGTTTAACATAATTTAAAATTACAATCCATGAATCTGTTGCAAATCAGACCTGTGAAACCCCTCTTAAAGTAAACTCAAACGTAAACTGCTGTGACCAGTGGGTCAAGGGAGGTGAGTCCTCCCCTCTATTTCAGTCTCATAACACGCCATCTGGAGTACTGTGTCCAGCTCTGGGGCCCCAAGCATAACAAGGTTGTGGACCTGTTAGAGCAGACCCAGAGGAGAGACATTTAAATGATCAGAGGGCTGGAACACTTCTCCTGTGAGGAAAAGCTGAGAAAAATATGATTGTTCAGCCTGGAGAAGAGAAGGCTCCAGGGCACCATATTATGGCCCACAAGAAAGATAGAGAGGGGGATTTTTTTAAAAGGGCATGTAGTGTTTGGACTAGGGAGAATGGCTTCAAACTGAGAGAGGGTAGGTTTAGATTAGACATTAGGAAGAAATTCTTTACTGTGAGGTTGGTGAGGCAGTGGCACAGGTTGCCCAGAGAAGTTGTAGCTGCCCCATTCCTGGAGGTGTCCTAGACCAGACTGGGTGGGGCTTTGAGCATCCTCTTCTAGTGCAAGGTGTTTCTTCTCATGGTGGGGAGTTGAAAATAGCTGACCTATAAGGTTCCTTCCAAACCATGTGCCAATGACAGATTTCCAGTAAACTCAGGATCAGTGTAGATTATTTCTGTGACCCTGGGACCTCCAAAATTCTTGCTGTGGATGTGACATGAGGGTTAACTCTCAACTGGACAACATTTGTCCAGTACTTGTTCTTAAAAATTTTTATGTAAAGTCACCATACTTTATGTGAACCTGAAGTTTTGATTCTTTCCAGCCTGTTAGTAAGGTCATGGATCCAGTGGCTCTTGCACACCTGGGCTGATTGCTAGTTTCAGTAGTAATACTGTATTTTATTAGAGAAGTGGTGGCCCTATTTCTGAAAACTTACTCAAATCCCGAAGGCTGAAATGCCTTCATGTTTTCTGCTAATGTTAGTTACTAAGTCAGACTTAGTAAATCCTGCATACACCATGTTGTCTGTAGGTACATGGAGCACCTTGGGTTAGCTGACAGCTCAGTGCACCAGTTGACATAGCTCCAAGTATTTGCCAACAACTGGAGTGGCTTTATAACCAAGCCCAAATATCAACTAGTCCTATCTACTACCTACACAGGATGATTTTAGATAAGCATGAGAGGGCGCCTAAGTGCAATATGTCAGCTGATGGAAGATGATCAAGTCTTTCAATTTTTGAAGATCTCCTGGCAAACACTGGGGGTTTTGTGTGAAGTATGTGGAATAAGCATATGTAGGAAGTTGCTAGTAGAATATAACTTAATTTCTATTGAATCAATTGTGGGAAGAATCAGAAAATTGGTGCACCATATTGAGTGCCAGAGTAAGTTTGCTAGGTGTGGAAATTAAGCTTTAGTACTGCTTATTTCTCCATGTGTTCCATATACACTCTTCCTTTAGTGCTTTTGCTATGCAAAATATCCATGAGTGAACTTGGTGTCTTATCACACCAAGTTTTGTGTCTACTGACTGTTGGCTAACAGGGTGACAACATTTAAGATTAATTGAAATAAAGAGCTCTTAGGAGAGCAATTTTATTTCTTCTTGTCAGCACTCCAAACATATTCTTAACATTCCCTCTGCGAGGGAATATTTTCAATTTTTTCCTTTCAATTTCAACCCAAAATTTACATAGTTCAGTAATTTAATCATAAGATGTTTTTTGGATGCCTCGTTTCTCTGTATAGCTGTGATGTAGTCTATGCCTTGTTTTGTGGTATTTGGAACTTTTCGGCTGCAACACTTTGTCTCTGGATGTCCTCAGGAAGCCCAGCCTGGCTTACTCTGCCACATAACACACTTTATTGCAGAACTCTCTTCCCTGTGAGCCGAACATTATCAACAAGTTACTGATACAGCAGCAATGTGTTTATTCTTTCATCAGTTTTCCCAGTCTTCTGACTAATACTTGCCCTGTTAAGCACAAAGACTGAGCTTTCTGTCTTCAAACAAGCTTGGTTTATATGTTCAGCTTGGGGTGTCTGGTATGACAGATGCTCTCAGGGTGTTTGAAATTATAGAAAGCCATATGCACGGCTCTAGTCAAAGACTATGGCCTTTGTTAGAATGTATTATAATGGACTAGACTTTAAGAACCCAAGTCTTCAAAGTAATTACCTCTGCAGCTTAGTCCTGAGGCCACCTCTATCCTGCACATTGTCATTTCTGTTTCTAAAATTGTGTCTGTAACCACTTTTGATGTGATAGCACAGTGCTTTGAAGTAAGTATATTTTGGAAGGGGAAAGCGTGTAATCACATTTATCGGAAGCTGGTGTTGCAAGACACTCCTCCCAGCACTAGCACTGTAGGTGTTGACATTCCCTGTGCTCTGTGTTTCCAGTGCTCAGATATTCAGCCTGGAAACTTCAGCTGCTTTGGCCCTGACAGGAAAGAAGTCTGATTTCCAACCTGTGAGCTGCTGATACCTCTTCTAGACAGGATCTGGCTTTTCCACTTCTCAGTGTCTACAGGTTCCTTGTTCTTGAATCTTGCCTGTCTCTGTCATTTCTGGAGGGTTTCCTGAGCAGAACAATTATTATGATCCCACAATATCTGTTAGTGCCTTCATCCACTCTCTGAATCAATCTTTGCAAATAATTTCAATGAGGGATTTGAGATGGGCAAGGGCTTCTCGATGTGGGATTTCACTGAGAATGGGAGGCACCTATCGTTGTGTAGATCCAGGACTAGACTGTAAAGTATTAGTGTTATTCAGGTTAATTCCTAGAGTGATACTTCTCAAAAGGGTCGTGTGCTTTTCTTTCACCTACCTTCAGACAAGCTGCCATTTTTGCTGCTTTGCTTATGGCTGTGGTGACTTGTGTTTGGAGGGCAGGCTGTTTAACAGGGAAATTGTCAGGGAGGATGAAGGCTTGGTCTGGTCCCACCCTAGCTGGCAGAAGCATAGCCCACTAGGACAATCTGCTGGGATCTTCTGATGACACTCGTTTTCATACGTGGGCTCTCATAGCTGGGGAGCTTTTGAAAAGTTTGAAAAGTGGCCTTAGAGTCAGTGTTGCAAATACTAGAATGATATATTAAGTTTCAGTGTGGTGTTTCATCCTACTTCTCCCCCGCTGTGGGGAGTGAGGAGCCCTCCGCAGCTCTCTCAGGGAGTGGGAGCAGCCTGTCCTGGATGTGCTGACAGTGGTGTGGGTAGAGCAGCCTCTGTGGCCTGTTTGCCCGGCTGAGTATTATACTATCTGCATCTCATGTTTGCCTCCAAACTAATGTTTTGTTTCATGGCAAGTGATAGCCTGATTACAGTGTCTGAGAGCTCATTTTAGAGTGAGACACACTTATTGGAGCTACCAGACTTAAAAGAAACTCCGAGCAAGACATGAATTTGTTTGATCAGCATATGAAACATCTGGGTAATTAGGAAGAGCAATGTTAAAAGCAAAGGAAGATGAGAGATATCAGTGCCTGTGGTGATTAAAACTGAAAGTACAAAGCTTAAAGCGGCTATATGAGATGTTAAACACGTGGTAGCATCAGTCAAAAATGTGAGCAAGTAGTGTCACTTTTT
The DNA here is from genome assembly GCA_013397135.1 of Pachyramphus minor. Taxonomy (NCBI): domain Eukaryota; kingdom Metazoa; phylum Chordata; class Aves; order Passeriformes; family Tyrannidae; genus Pachyramphus; species Pachyramphus minor. Next base: position 134,057 of record VYXB01004071.1, on the reverse strand, counting down.
TTGGTGTCCTCAGTGAATGCATATGGGATTTTTTTTTTTTGTGGGTTGGGGTTTTTGTCATTTTTTTTTGGTGTGTTTTTTGGGGTTTTTTTGCTTTTTGAGGTACAGGCTTGTATGTATGCAAATACCTGTAAAGCACAGAGTCTTGCTGGTTTAAAGTGCTTTTCACTTGAGTTGCCTGCTTCTGTTACCAGAAGGTGTTTGCCCACTACATGAGGCAGTTGTGTTGGGGAAAAGCTGAGAACTTATTGGTGACATGCACAGTCTGTATGGGCATGGAACTAACAAAGCATATCACAGTGCATTTGAGGAGGAGCAGAACCGGTGTTTTCTTTACTGAAGATGTGTCTTGATGTTCTCAGCTAACCAGTTTGTGGGCTGCCGCAGAAAGCAGCTGGCTCAGCCCTGTATTTCCGTCCCCTCTCTTGTGCCTGCACCATTGTGCCTACAGGTGCACAATGGCTCATATCACGGACCCAATACTCCTAGAAATGGGTCTCTTGAGCAAGGGCTGCCCCTTGTTCTGCTTCACTGATGCAGCCACAGAGTTGCCAGCTCTGACAAGAGAGATAGTGTGAGTACATGGCTGAGAAACATGAGGAAGGGCAGGACCAGGTCTTCCATAGAATTGGAAGAGACCTTCAAGGTCATGTAGCCCAACTGTCAATCTAGTACAGGTAGGGTGTAATTTTGGTAACTGGTTTATGCTGAAGGCTGTTTCCAAAAGCCTCACCTGCTGTAGCTTAAATTCAGCTAGAAGTTAGCACTCCTGTACAGTCCTTCAGATTCATTGCTAGAAACACTTGGAAGAATTGCAGATGTGCTCGCAGAGGCCCTCTGTATCCTACAAAGAGAGGGAGACCAGTCACTGGATAGTAGCTGTAAATAATCAGGTCCATTTGCAGCTGGAGAAATGCACAGACATACTTAGTAGCCTGGAAGAGAGCTTTTATGGGAGGTGATGTGATTGCAGCAGTAAGTAGGAGATATCACAGCTTATTTATTTGATGACAACCCTAATCATCCCCCAGGAGTGGGGGAACTCCCCCCTGAGGCAGTTCAGCCTGTTGCTCTGTTGCTGTCTCATGGCTTCCTGAAGTTGCAGCCATTTCCCAATTTGTCTTTGAGATACCTTTGCAGTATATTGCCTTCATCCCTACTGTTGAAGCTCTGCTTGGTGTACTCCTTCCTCTGCTTGTCTTCAGTTTCCTTGTGGGAGTGGTCAAAGTCCTCTGAGGATGTGTAAGCTGAAACTTTGCTAGCTCTCAGGCTCAATATGTCTGAATGCTCCATCTTACCCCCAAACCAGACGATGGTCTAAGAGCAATATGTCTCAAAGAAGTGAAACTTGAGGAATTCACCCTAGAGAGAACAGCATACTCTTGGTGACATAACGATCTTTGTGCACTATACTATAAAGGGATTCTTTTAAAGAGAAGTTATGACTATTTTAATTTCCCTTCTTCAGTAATTTGCCCAGGTTCTCAGTAGAATTGCTCTAAAAATCACCCCTGACTCATGTGTAACTTGATATGGGTTTCTGTTTGCAGCTATTGTGGATGATGAAAGGCTTTCTGCAGAGGAAATGGATGAGAGGAGGCGTCAGAATATTGCTTATGAATATCTGTGCCACTTAGAAGAAGCAAAAAGGTAAGTAAATGAAAGCACATTTATTCCTGGCCTTTTAAATAAGAAAGTTCAAGCCTGTTGTTTTCTTGAGTATTGCAATATTTAATTCAACATCTCAAATTACTTGGATTAATGGAATGTTGGAATTCCATAGTGCTCAGTATGAGAAACTTATGCACAATGTGAAAAGTCTGATTCAAAGAAGGATTTAGAAAAAATCAAGACATCCTCAAATTTACTGTGGTGTTCATCTTCAGTGAAAGTAGGGGCTGGATACTAAAACATGAAGCTGTGATTTTTGAGAAGCTGAGACAAACTTATGTGACTAACTGAGGTAAGTATTTTGCTCCTGGCTCTGTGGTTTTGCTCTGTTCTTGCCACTAGTGCTTGTGGAGATTCTCAAGTTGCTAAGATGGCAGAAAGTCACCTGGGCTCTTACTGGTTTAATAATCAACATCATCTGTGTTACAGTGCTAAGTGCAGGAAGGGCTATAGATAAGATATACTTTGTTCTTCCTTTAGTTATTCTAACTTGCTGGCCAGCAGTATTCATCTCTTGAAACAACAGCCTGTGAAGAAACACTGATTTGCCAGTGTACAGGGATTTGATCACTTTGTGCAAATGTACTATGCTATATACACTGTCTTCTAAACAAATTTTCAACAGCATTTTCATAATGACTGAGCAAGGAAACAAGGCACAATATCTGGATGCTTTTGAAGTAGCTTGAAATGCTTCTATTATTATATGTAAAAGCGTATTTTGTATTCAGTCTGGTCAGACTTTTTCAAATATGCCTATTGTAGTCAAGTTATTGCCATGGGCGCAACTGGTAGTGTCTTGCTTGTGCTCTGCACTTGTTGATGGTGCTGTTTTTGATCATAAACTTAATTTGGATTACTTTCCTATTAATTTCTGTTGAGAAAAGAAAACTTGAATTCTGATTAGTAGTGCAAGATATGAAACCTTAGTGCAATGACAAACCGTAGGACCTTTGTAATGGACTACACCAGTGTACTTCAGTCAGGAATCCACCGTTAAATGATGCTCTGAGGCTTGTTTCTACACAGTTTTCCTCATGATACCTGCCACTGGTTTTGTCCTAGAGACTTTGTTACAAAAATCAGCCATTCTTGCTTCCTTTTCACTATGCTGTCCCTCTTGCTGTAGCAAAAATTGCTTCCTTTTGCTCTTTCTTCCTCTTCCCCCTGCAGAATGATTACCTCTTCAAATATTTAAGATGACAAGTGTCTTACTGCTGCCAGAGAGAACTGTCCTGCTCTGAACACTCCTGTTGCCTCCATTGTTCATTTGCAAGAGATTGTCCTCAGTCAGCTGAGTCAGCTCACTACACTGGCAGGCAATTCTTAGCTCTTTTGCTGAGTCAGTTTTCTAGTGGTTTAGTGACCTGACTGGTCTGATCAAGGGGTCAGAGGGGAATCTCTGCTGGCAAGAGGAAGGGGATGGGGTTCAGCTGCACACTTGAGAGAGGAGAGGGATCAGGTCTCACTTGCAGAGATGTTACATCAGCTCCACCATCTCTGGCAAAGTCAGTGAGTCAAGATTTGATTGTACTCAAGGTTTCTACTTGATATGTTACAACTTAGGGAAGTTAGTCTCTAAATCCAACCTTTTTTATTTCTGTTGCTATTATTATTAGTTTATTGTCCTGACTCTCTTTAACCTCCTCCTTTCACAGGGCTACTTGTCACTTTGAACTCAAGTCCTCCAGTTGATTTGAAGCAGCTCCCTTGAGGTTTCACAGGGAAATGTGCAGTTATTTTTACAATTAATGGTTTCAATTAGCATCTGTTATGAGTAACACCCTTCTCTTCCTTGTTTTTGTTTTCATAAAATGGTTTCATGCTATTAGCAGATTTCTAGAAAAAACACTATTTTAGCTCTGCCAGCCCATGGTGGGACTTCATAGCCAGAACAGTTACTCACAGAATTGTTAGGTACCTAGAAGCATTTCTGAATCTTGGTTTGGAAAATGAGAATATGCTTGTCATGTTCATGAGCAGTGCTTACTACTGCATGGGGTGGGGATGAGGTCTGCAGTGTAGGGCACCTTGTACTTCCCGTATCAAGGGACTGGTCTGTCGTGGGTGGAGCTGATGCGGTGGCCCAATGCTGCTGGATATCCGGTCCTCTGCCTCAGCACACTGGTCCCCTACTGCTCATCAGGGAGGAAAGGGTGGTGATACAGGGTGTGGTGAAGGCTCTGGGTGCTTTTGGGTGGACAGAGCTGCTGTGGGGGTGAAGAGAGAATGTGAGGGAAACTTTTCCCTTCACAGAGCACAGCTGAGGTAATTTTGTTGCACCATGAGAGTTTACCCCAAGACATTCTTATTAATGTGAAAACAACCTGGCAACAAGCACGTACAAAAAGCTTGTAGAGACAAGTAGAAATGCCTGTGTCTCATAGCTGTGTAGCCCCTAGCCCTGCTTCCTCAGGAGGTGAGTAATGCTGTTCAGGGTGTCCAAGCTAATGCCAGGCCAAGGCTGGGGTGTCAAAGGTGCATGGCCGTGTTTTCCTCAACCTCAATCTGGCAAAACGGGAAACATGAGAAAATGCTGTATCTGTAGCATAACTGCTCACTGCACAGTTATAGTCTCTCTGTGCATTTGATTAGGAGTGAAATATATTGATGTGCAATCTTTGTTCTGTACTTGCACAGTTATAGCATTTTCTTTGTCACTACAGAGCCTGAACATAAGCGGGGACTCTGGAAAGCAGCAGGCTCAGAGAGTGCAATAGGGTCATGATTCAGTCAGCAGCAAAATGAGACCAGCTCAGGAGGCTTGAGTGTAGGATGCACACTACTTCACAGTACATGGTAGGTCCTGCCTTTCAGCTGGGCTGAGGGAGTGGTTTCACAGAATCCAGCTCATGGATTGGCTATTCATAGAATCACAGAATGCTTTGGGTTGGAAGAGACCTTAAAGATCACCAAGTTCCAAGCACTGTGCAATGGGCAGGGACTGCTTCCACGAGACACCATTGCTCCAAGTCCCATCCAACCTGTTCCAACATTCCCAGTGGTAGAGCATTCCCAGCTTTTTCCCAGAGCTTGAGGAGCACCTGTGGGATGCACAGGGTCCCTTCTGCTGCTGTGTACTTGTGGCATTGGGTCTGGGTCAGAGAAGCCCCTTGTGCACAGCTGATTGTGAAACCACCTGTAGTTGTGGTTGCTGCCTGCTTGCTTGCAGCAGTACCCTCATGAATGAATCTTAGGAGTGGGAACTGCATTTATGACATTTAATCTCTGTCCTGAATGCTTGGAGAGGGCTTTTTAGTATTCAGGACTCTATGGATATCAATGGCAATTTTTCCTTTCAGTTGGCAGCTGCTGAAATACTGATTCAGCAAATACTGTTTCGGATAATCGACTGTGTGCACATCCAAATTGCTTTGACCCATATTGAAGAGTAATAAATACTGAAATAAACAATAAGTTGCAAAAGATTGGGGCAGAAAAGGGCTGGGACATATGTCAGGAGTTACTTTTTGTTTCTCACCATATTTGTAATCAAAACATCACTTTAGAGCAGCTATGCATTTTGAAATTCCGGAGTTAATTAAACAGGTGAAGAATGTGTACTTTCAGCTACTTCTCAGACCACTGTTTGCACACTTAATTCCTGTAGCCCAGCTTTAATAAAAACTTCGCAAGTTCAACAAGAAAGAAGAATTCTGTCACTGGTAGCTGATGCTACTGCAAATACCTTCTGTGCTAGGCATAGTAACTGTTGAATGTATACAGTATAGGAAATTGGTTTTTTAAACACAGTAAGCAGGCTTGTAATATCTTCAGAGGCCAGTAATGTTTGATAGTGTTATATTTGATATGGGAGAAAAAACATTTTATTCTTTTGCTGGGCCCTTTTCTCCTAAAAATGACACATCTGATAAAATAAGGTTTTGATTGCTTGTGTATATATATTGTTTGATTTATTACTTTTGCCTTTAGGGAAAAAATAAAGAGTATCCAGTGTCCTTGAACTTCTAAGATGAAAAAGTCAAGCATAAGCAATTAGGAGTAGGGATTTTCTCACTTCAAGCAATGTAGTCATGGATGGCACTAATAGAAGCCCTCCAGACATTACTCTGATACATATCCAGTAGAGTTTGGAAAAGTATTGAATTAAATAACAAACGTTTAAGGTGGACATGAGCAGCTGTCACAAGCCCTAATGTCTTATTGAATTAGATTAATGCTAAGAGATAGAATTTACCACAGCTTCCTCCTTTCCAAAGGAAATACTTGGTATATCAAATTCTGCCTTTGACCTCTGCTGTTCTTGTCTCTTTGCAGATGTGTAATTACAGCACTGTAAAGGTAATAAAGATTTGAAGGGGTTTAAATTGTGATTGAAGTTTTGGCATATAAAGCAAATCAAGTTTACAGTAAATGTGTTGTGGCTGGCTAGGGTTATAATCATCTATAGTTAAGCAGATGTTATTTCTCTTGGCTTCTTAGAAATTTATACCTTCTTATGCTAAGCTTCAATTTGAAACATGGAAGGCCTCATTTTACTAGCCTTGTCTCTCTGCTTGAAAGGAATACATCTTGTTTCACAAAGCATATGCTCCAATTTCATAGCCAGAACTGCCAGAGTTTCTTTTTATTTTTCTTGCTTGGCCACTCAGTAAGGCAGGAACTTGTGTAAAACACAGAAGGTTTAGCTTCAATGTTAAGGCAATGAAGATGTTATAAAGGAAAATTACCCAGGAAATTTATTTTTGAGAAGTTTTTTTTTTTTTCATTTTGAAAATGTAAATTCTCATTCTTTCTAAACTTTACTTTCCCATCTTACATTCTAAAATTTACCTTCTTCGTAGTATTGGGTTTTTATTAAATTGGTTTGCAATGGCTAGTTTCAGTATTGGTCACTGATAACATGACAGTTGGAAGCTGCTGTATAAAAATGTACATGCAGTTTAATATGTTTAAAAGGTCAAACCCCGAAGTGCTTAATTGGCTTCAGTTAAAGCCAACAGTTTTGCAGTACCATAGCACTATAGAAAGCTAAAGTTGTCAGGACTGTGGGACCATTGAGAGTGGCTTTGGAGCCCACTATATTTCTGGGGGAGGTACTAGGGTCCTACAGAATCTTGGTACTACAAGTGAATTCTGCCAGTTTTCATCCTGCAGTTTCTTCATGGGCAAAATTGTGACAACAGTTCACCCTGGTGCTCATGAATGAATTAATGCTACTTAACTGCTTTCAGACTACAGGAAATCTTTAAAGTTCTGTGCTTACAGGTAAATGTATAATACCTTAATCTAGCTGTACAACCAGCTCACTGTAGGCAGAAAATATTAAGATATTTCTTAGTATCATGGTTTTGTTGAGTTTTTTCAAAAAAATCTGAGTGGTAGTCTGTCATGTTGTAGATTATGAATTTTGGCTTATCTACCCCCTCTGCTTTAGTCTGAATACAGTACCAGTGAGCGTGGCTGGCAGGACCTCTGTGAAGGCCAAGTGTTTGAAATGAGGGTGCTTCATGAGGTGAAATTTTTTTGAAGAATCCTACTTAGCTGGGTTTATAGCTATTGCTGAAGTAGCTTGGTCCACACGGAGGGATTGATCAACATGTACACTCGCTGTTTCATGTCTTAGTCCGCAGCACGCTAGACTGCCAGCTGTTGATAGAACAGCGTTTTGTTTTGGCTAGTTATACAATTGCGCAGATATACCAGAGTTTTCATATGCAGCTGTCAGCAATATCAATCAATCCAATAGTTGCTTGGATAATGATATTTGCATATAAAAAGTCTTAACAGTGAGATCTGAAGGAGAGAGAAATGTTTGTGCTGGTGTCTCTACAGGATGCATTGACCTGCTCACTGGCATGTTGAGGTAATTTGTGCATATGTAATGGGTCATTGCTCAGTCTGTATAGTTACAGAATAATGATGCTGGGTAATGACGGATGTGACCTTTGTTTTTTGTAGACTTAGACCATATGGCACTTGTTCCATAGCATGCACTGAATCTAATAGTACAGTCTCTTCAGAGCCCAGTTAGTTTTCTTTCTCAGAGTTTTCCACCTTCCTTTTAGACATCACTCTCTTGAAAAAGGAATTGGGATTTCTTCTTTGTTTTAAATTCAAAAGTGACAAATTTGAAGTTAGGTCATACTTTGCTACCCTTGTGTTGGTGTAGTTTGTAGGTTCAGCTTTACCAAGAGAACACCTACATTTTCAGTTTCCTTCATCTTTCTCTTTGTAACTTGGATTATCTGTAGTCCAACTCAAAAGCTTCTTTAGTTTTGTACTCCACCCACAAGACTAGGTGCTTGTCAGATCAAAGTGATGGCTTCATTCTGCACCCTGAATAGCTCCTAGTTAGTATTAAGCATGACCTGAGGCGGCCTCACCAAGGTAGCAGCAGCAGCTGAGACATTACATTACTATATAGAGCACAGTGTGAAGGAGTAGGGACAGTGATACTGTGAGGTGGCAGAGGCACTTCAGGCTTGCACCTTGCCTAAGGGAGTCATAGGAAGTTGCTGCTGGGAAGAATCTGTGACAGTACCTATGGGATGGAAGGACATTCTTTGCTTAGTCTAAAACGTTTAAGCTTAACATTAGGGTAAGTTTTTCTGTACTGTTTGAACTCTGCTCAGTAACTCCTATTTACCTGAGAGCAGCCACTCCCTTTGCTTCTCTGTGTGTTAATGATGGAACAAGTGACGGCATGTGCGCTGTGTACCCAGGGCACCCACGCTGGTCTGTGGGCTGTGACAGTTGCATGCTGTGTAGCTGACCAGCAAAGTCAGCTACACGGCATGGATTCTATGGATTCTGCCTGGCAGGTATCCCATAGGACTATATCCCTATTGTAGCATTCAAAAAGTTCTGTTACGTCATCATGTGTCCGTTCGCTTTGGAGCAGAGGAAGAATTACCTGGACTGATGGAATCTGCTTCTTAACAGCTTGCTTGCAGGAGTGTACTTTTCACATGCTGAGATCCTCCTTTCTCAGCTGTCATGTGCTGGAGAACTGGTGATCTTTGGAAGAGGTGTTTATTCAGGCTCTGGCAGAAAACTTCTGTGGGGAAGTATAAGAGGCTCTTCATAGATCAGAGGAGATGAGACAGCAGCTGTGCCTTGGTGACTTTTACAGTACTACTTTGTAGCACTGCTGCTAGTGAAGTGCCCACAGGTATGTGACAGTGGAATCTCATTGTTCTGGATTAAAAAAATAACTTTTCACAGGAAACATGCTTCTAGAGCACGAGGTCTTTGCTGTTACTTTGTGGATCTTAGAAATCTGCATCTCCACAGCTTGCTTAGCTAGTGCTTTGAGACTGGAGATCCTAAAATTGAGATTAGTAAAAGAGCTAATGTGCCACTATACCTCCAGTTTTGAATTGGAAAAGCAACTCGGGGAATGGAGGAATCAGTGCTCACTGAATGTGCAGATGTGACCTTGCATCTAGCTTTTGCTTTCCGTCTGCTGCAGGCAAGTATTTCATGGAATAAAGAAATTTCTGAGGGATGTAAATGTGTGTTGCTTTAAAAATCCCTTTTGTTGCCAGTATCTCAAAAATTCAGGGACTGAAGAAGGAACACTCTGACAGTTTGTACCTCATATCTATAGAAATGGAGTAATGCTGGACACTGCTTTTACTGTTCATGTTACTCACTACAGACCTTGTGAATCCTCTGTTAGCAGATAGAACTATTGCAAAACCCAGTGTTCCTCACCACAAGATGAATGACAGTCCTCTGCAAGGGACTCAGTTGCTTTTTTAAAGTGGCACATGGTCAGACTTACAACCAAGCTGGTTAGGTTGTGGGGTTGTGTGGCTCAGTGTGTGCACTGCATAGTGCTTTTGTTTGCTGTTGTTCTCAGTGTTTCACATGATTTAATAAAGATGACTTTCTATTCATCTACATTTAAATTCAAGCTTCTAGTTAGAGGTAGGTCATAGTAGTTTCCCAGAGTTAAGAGAGCCTGTATCGATCTTGTAGGAGATTGGACACTTGTCAAAACATTCTTTATGTTCTGGGACCACTGCCCAGTAAATCTGATAGTGTGACAGCATTCATAATTGCTTTTGCTTTTTCTGTTTATAGGCGTTTGCAGGCCTCTGTGTGTGGATGTGTAAACCCCTCAAATTCTTTCCACCTCACTCAATTTAGGGAAATGTGAAAATGGTTCTGTTCTTCACTGTTTGCATGTTTTCCATCTGCCCATGTTTATTCTGATTGCTTATGCATTTTCTATAAGGGAGAGGAAGAGAGGTTCGAGGGTAATCTCTTCAATCCCAGATTTAACGTCAACAGAGGAAAAGGTTCTTTAAGCCAAGGTATTCCTTGACGATTAAGTGGTGTATCTGTTTTTCAACTGAGTTGCAGAACTGGCATGCATTCTTGAACTAGTACAACTTAATTCAGTTGAATGTTTTCTTTAAAATGCAAACAAAAAGTATTCCTTGGCAAGATTTTTATGTTGTAGTTCCAAATCACAGAAGATGATTGGTGGTTTGAGATACCAGGGCATGTGTAGGTAAAAAAAAAAAGCCATAGAATTACCTGTTTTATAAGAAGATAAATAGTTGCACAAAATATCCTTGCTGTAATTACCCACAGTCCATATGTCCAGTGTAAGTCATTGTGTAAGTCACAAAATGAAAAGGTGAGATACTGGTCGTCTGTTTGGAAACAGACCTCTGTTCTGTGCAAGTGTAGAAGCTCTACTAGCTTGAAGGGGAGAGAATCTTGCAGGGTTATTTTTTTTTTTTGTTTGGTTTTGATTTGGTTTGGTTTTTGTTGTTGTGGTTTGGGGGGGGGGTTGCAGGTTTTTTGTTTGTTTTTTTGGTCTCTTGTTTGTTTGAGTTGAATTGAGAAATATTGACAAGTGAGTTGTTATTCTGGTACTGACTACCAATTTATTCTGGTAGAATGACAGCTAACTACATGTCTAATTTTCCAGCTATCCAGAGGACAAACAGCTAGACTGCCCTGGGATGAAAGCTCACAGATTTGCAATTGTAAAGATGTGTTTTAAAGGTGTGCAATGAAGCAGTACTCTACTTGCTTTGCATGGCAGCAAAGATGAGAGACCAAATTCTCATCCTGGTTTTTATTGCTCCCATCTGGGTTGTTACACCTTTTGGGTTATTGGTGATACATTTGCCTCACAAGGGAAGTGATAAAGCTGGTTTGACAACTCAAGCTCTTCTGCCAGCTGTAGTGCATTAACTACTCATAAAATCTGGTTACCATCAAAACAGTGCTGTGTATTATAAAATTTGAGGCAGTAAGAGTGTAAGAGGAACACAAGAACTCTTGTAATGAATGAAATTGACTTAAAACAAATACCTTTCACTACTCCTATTATTCCGCACCCTAAAACTGCCTGTTGTAGGGCCAAAGGCAGAATTTGTCCACTATGGCAGTAAAAACCACAGCAGTTCCTGCAGGCACACATCTGCCACTGTCCAGGATTTGCCCTGCTACGCCATAGGCATACTCAGGGCACTGGTGTGTTTTGTTTTCCAGTGGGCAGAATAAAAAGAAACTGTGGGAGCAAGGAGAGAAGGGGAAAAGGTTCACTTGAAATGTGCAAAAAGTACCTCAGACAGGAGGCTTGAAAGTGAGAGAAATTTGTGGAGGGCCATTGCATGCAGTTACAGACTTTGGCTGCTCTTCCTGGAGTATGAAGCTGTGTGGGTGTATGGAGGATGCCAGGAGGCATGTATGGAAGATGGCTGGCATGCCAGACACATTTGTCCACAGGGCAGCCTTTCACTTGCAGAAGGCATCAGAGCATCAACTGCATCATAAGTTACACTGTGGCAGGAGTGCCTTTAAAGCCTAGCTGTCAAATAGGCTGGTCTAAGATAGGTAAACAAACGTCTATTTACACCTTATGCCAAACCCTTATTCCTTGTTAAAGAAACAAAGCAATGAAATGATGTTACATCAGTAGATGTTAAAAGCTGGAACAGCTCTTCTTCCTGACAGTTTCCAAGTTGCATATTCCATCCCCTCCCTTGCCATGACCCAAGGAAAGCACAGTGAGCTTTACTCAAGTATGCCTGCATGTGCCATGGCTGATGCACAAACCTGGTCATGTGGGATTTACTTTGCAGCATATTTGGGGGAGTGCCAGCACTTCGTTTCAGCTGCAATCTCTTTGCTGGAACAAAGTTCAATGGGATTCGTGACAGGAACTGGTTTTTAGGGCTTCCCATTTTTCTGATTAGCGTCTACAGAATAGGGAAGTGTTAACTTGTTCCACCCAGTAAATTTTGAAGCACTCTCTGTTTGGCTGCTTTTGAAAACAAAAATCAAAACTCCACGTTATACTGAACACGAGAGGGGAGAAAATGTGATTTTGTTGTTTTGGGGTCTGTTTTTTCTCTAAGTATCGATGGCACTGAAAGAGATGTGTGTTTGCTGCTTTTCAAATTTTTATTGTATGTTTTCACAGACTTCAGATCCTCTGTTTGTATCTCCTTTCCCTTTTTTCCCACAAGAGCATTGATCTTACCTTGTGATCAGCATAGCACTTAAAGTCTACTATCTATTTTGCGGATAGCTTATACTTTAACTGAAGTTGAAGTAAGTGTAAGGTAAAGTATTGAGTGGTATTGGCATACCTTTGTTTTCTGTTTATAAATCTGAAGATACATTTTAACATTCCTGCTGCTTTCTGTCTCAACAGACTGAGACCTTGGTCTGCTGTTTCTAAATAAATACAATTCTGTTATTTCAATTTCAAGATTTTCCTTACTTCCTCAAGGTCAAAGTTGTATCACATGATGGTTAGTAAAAAATACTGTTCTTCTTTGTGAGAAGCAATGGGAGAGAATGTACTTTAAAACAGGAATTTATCCCAGAAGTGTTATTTGTGAGCTTATGCATTTCTACTACGTTAACAAGAAGGTAGGGGTACAGGGAGACTTCTCACCATTTTTCTAGTGTTGTGTATTTCTTTTTTGTCAGCGAATAATATAAGAAAGAAAGATGGTGTCTGCTTAAGTTTTTCAGTGCCTGAAACTAGCAGGGACAAACTCATTTGCTGTGGTGGTTTGCTGGCTCAGGTTGCAATGGTATTTGCAATATCAACAGCAATTGTTTTGCATCGTAGGAAATCATAGAATATTCTGAGTTAGAAGGGACCCACAAGGACCATAGAGTCCAACTCCTGGACCTGCACAGGACAGCCCCAAAAATCATACCATGCGCCTGAAAGCATTCTTCAAATTACTCTTGAACTCGGCTCGGTGCTGTGACCACTTCCGTGGGGAGTCTCTTCCAGAGTCCAACCACCCTCTGGGTGAAAAACCTTACAATAATAATAATAATAATAATGATGTTAAACAGCATTTTCAGACCTTTTTAAAGATGTCTAACAGAAGTTTGAACTTGCCCATTACAGTGCAAAAAAAGGACTAGGAAAGCAAGGCTAACTGGAGGTTTTAGCAGGACTGAAAGCTAAGATGCCAAGGAAGAGGCAATAGACTGCAGCTGCTGTACTGAGACCTCCTCTGAAATCTGTAAAGGGCTCCTTACGTATTGAGCATTCACTGGGGTTAGCAAAGCTGACTTGTTTGTTCTGCTTCTGCAAGTGGTGTCAAAATCTGTATATTGGCAAAATATTATATTTGATGCAGGTTTTTTTGGATTTTGCTTTAGTGCAGAAAGAATTTGGTCTGTTCATCTCTAAGCAATTTCACTTTCTTGTGGTTTGTCTTTAGATTTCAAATAAAGAGCTGAACTCTGCTGTTGCTTCACAGGCTTCCTAAAACCATTAATACCTACACTGCAGTGCAGAATTTTCATCAGTCCATTAGATTCCAGCACATTGAAAGATGAAATGTGCATGCAGTGCTTCTGACTTAAGTCCATGTCAAGATCCATGTGTGTGTTTCAAAAGAAGGCACTGTCTCAGGGCAGAGTTTGCAGGGCTCTACAGTTATGTTTCTGTGCTGTGTGAACTGGGTGTCACTAGAGGAATTGATCTCTTCTGTGAAGATCCTGCTTAGCTGGTACTTTGATAACATGATTAGATTAATAATAAATGCTGAGTATGCTGTGTGGCCTTTCATGTGATGCAGGACAGGAATAACTGTTATTAAAAATTGTTTCTGCCTGCAGCATACCAAAGGCTTATGGTCCATCAGCAACAAAAAAAGCATAGTAAGTAATTTGTATAATGTTTTGGTTTTTGTCTTGTTTACAGGAATGTTGAGAGGGAGTGTGAGGTTCACTTGGGGGTTTTCAAGGATAAGCAAATTCCTTTTAGCACCTCTTTTTTTTTCTTTGTTTTTCAACAATTGGTGAAAATAAAACTGCTACGAAAATGACTTTCTGGTATTCCAAAAAAACAGGACACTAAAATAGCCTTTTATTTTTTTTCCATACTCCAAGAGACTGATGAAATAAGGTGAAAGAAAAAATTTTTGTAAATGCTATGAGAGCTTCTTGTGCTTTTGGCAGACACAAAAAGTGGTCCATTTGTCTACTTTCTTAAAGAAAAAAAATTTGAACTCATGGCTGATGTCTGTGCTAAGAAGACACCAAAGTAATGACTTGTTCTTGTTGGTTTTTAGATGTTCCATTTCTCAGTTTCATTTCAAGAGGGGGTTGAACTAAGTTCCTCCCCCTTCTCTGTGGTCACTTTCTCCTTTTAGCCATTTGTTTTAGGCCAGATAATTGTGCTGGGACATGCAGTGGTTTGACAGAGCTGGCACCTTGCAGGAAGAGCATGGTTTGCTTAAGTATGTGTAGCAGTGGAAACAGATTCTGAAGAATAATCTGCAGTTAGGGTTTTCTTCCTACTACAGCAGAAAAACATCTACATTTCTCGGGGCTGGTAGAGGAAGGATTTGGGACAATTATGTGCGAATCTGTTAGATGAATTAGGTATAAAAATATTTGATGTGAGGCATTCAGCTTTTTCAGTGCTGCTGTTAAAATAAGCATGTGTCTGGTGTAAAATGGTATCACCTCAAGGCAGTGAATCCTTTCACGTGGGTGCCTATTAGTAAAAATTCTGTCTGAGAAGCATTAGAACATGCAAGTAAAACAAGAAAACTGCTTTGTTTAGAAGTACAGATTTGGTAATGTCTGATAAAGCACTTTCTAAAATAACACTTGTTAGTGCTTTTGCACAATACTGCTTTCATTCACTTCTGACATTTAAAAGCTGAAATACTATTGAGTTAGTGTTTGCAGAATGTTTTCATGATGACCATATTACTCTGAGGAGTCTGATCAAGGAGCCAAAAAAGTGAATAACCTCAGGCATCTCTTCTTCTGCTGCATCATCTGTTGGAAAATTTCTCTCAAGGCACATATTCAGAAATCGTGATGAAGTAGCCTGACATATGTCCTATGAAGTGGCTTAATGATTTTAAAGTACAATTCTGCCTTGAATAGAGGTCATGTTTTAAAGGTCAGAAGTGCTTGAGCTGGTGATGAAAATGAGCCTTTGTTGTAAATCTCTTCTGTTAGTTATGCTGGCTTATGGTGCTATAAGTAACCCATACTTGGTTTTCCTAGAGGTAAGACAGCTAACTGGAGTTTATTAATTGAGGTAAGCCTGTCAAGACAGATTAGTGACTTATTACTTGATCTGCAGAAGTGTTTCCTAACAGCTGTGAATAACAGATGAAATAGTTTGTTGTCCCATGGTAGATTTTCAAGGTTGGAGTCTGGAAGAATTATTTTGAATTATAAATTTGGCATACCTGCACAGAAGTTGAAAATAGGAGTTGAAGATGGACTCCTGCACTTTCCTGAGTGACACTGTGTAAGAAAGGCTCAGTAGGTGCTTGGTAGTGATCCAAGCACTGTTATTCCTGCACTGGGAAAGGACCAGAATACATGACAGGAAATTGATAGTTTTGTTTCATTTGACTTGATTGTGTATTCATCAGATTTGGCGATTTTCTGTTATGTGAATGGTAAAGCACTATGTGTCCAGATCTCTAAGTAGCCCCTTAATACCTCTTTTCTAAAACTTTAAAAAATGCAATCTCTAAGGCTTAACTGTTTACATGTTCACTTCTGTGCCTGCCCTGTTAAAGTCAGCAGCAGCTCTGTTCTTCCGGTGTGTTAAAAACTACAGCTGGCAAGTCTTTACTTCTGATTCTGTGTGTTGGAGGAACTAACATATTTTTAATACAGGCCTAATTCTAGCAGCTGAAATCACAGAATCATGGAATGGTTTGGGTTGGAAGGGGCATTAGAGATCACCACTTTCCAACCCTCTGCCATGGGCAGGACACCTTTCATTAGACCAGTTTGACCTTGAACACTTCCAGGGATGGGGGCAGCCACAACTTCTCTGGACATCCTATTCCAGTGCCTCACCACCCTCACAGTAAAAAAATTTTTCCCTTTATCAAATCTAAACCTACTCTCTGTTTTTCCCTCTTGTCCTGTCATTACATACAAATAAAGCAAATTACATACATAAAAAGCCTTGTATCAGTGCTCTTGTAGGCTCCCTTCAGGTACTTGAAGGTTGCAGTTATGTCACCCCTAAGACTTCTCTTTTCCAGGCTGAACAAACCAAATTCTCTCAGCCTTTCCTCATAGGAGAGGTACTCTGTTCCTTTGATCATCTGGGGGCCTCCTCTGGGCTTGCTCCTGCAGGTCAATGTCCTTCCTCTGCTGAGAACCCCAGAGCTGGATGCAGCATTCCAGGTGGGGTCTCCCCAGAGCACAGGGGCCCAATCTCTTTTTCTACCACTTCTTTCTTTCCACTCCCATTAGGTCTCATACTAGAAAAGTGCTTCACTAACAACTGAATATATAAATATACAGATAAGGTGGGTTTAATGTTCAGATTTTGACATAGTTATTATATTGATTGAATCTCTTTCTTTATAGTTAATCACATTGACTGAAGTCTGTCTTTAACATGCTTTTTCAGAGTTCTAGAGAAAATGCTGTTTTTCAGATAGTCTATGTGTCAATGGTGTGAACAACACTGAACTCTGAGGGGAACAGATTAGGGATGAATACAGTGAATATCCTGTCTTGGTGTATATAAAAGACATTGCAGAGTAAGTATGGCACTGCTGTAGCACACATGACTTTCTGCTAGGCAGGCAGAGAATGAAAACTTTTGAAACTGGTGCAGTGCTGATGGTTTATTGCTGTCATTGTGTGTGTCAAAGCATGAGGTTTGGATGAGTAAGTAACAATACTTACTGATGTACATTGGTAAAAGAAACAGGCAAAAGATGTTCAGGTGTCCCTTCTGAGAATACTGCAACCAAATGATTTAATCACTAGTGAACAAGGGAAAGATGAAAACCTATTCTGAGTGTAAGACCTGACTGGTCACTTCTGTCCCATAGCAGGGTCTGAGGGTTGGGAACAGAGTCAGCGGTGCAGTTCCCCAGCCACTGCTGATAAAGTCTGTTCTTGAGTTTGAAGAAAATTTGTCTTGCTGTTCATCTGCTTTAGCCTCAGATAGCTGGCAAAGTCATGAATAGTATTTATGGCAGTAATTAGACAAGGATGACATCAGACAAGTTGAAATGTGAGCTTGAAGAGAAGGAACTAGATGAAGAGCAGAAGCAAATGTGGGTGGATGGTATGTGGGAGTAGTGGTGACCCAGGCTGGGAGAAGAGGAACAGCTACAGAAAATTCTGCAAACCCCTACCAGGAACCTGTCCCAAAGGGGTCACAGTCAAGCAGTCCAAGAAACTGGAGAAGTAGTGATGGAGGAGGAGATGGGGGCCTGGGTGGCTTTTTGGATGAGGAGAGAAGATTCTTCAGAGGATAAAAATAGATTGATGCTTTCCTCCTGAGGCAGGCAGCAGGTGGAAAGGGAGCAGTGCAAGGCTGTGCTGTTGAGTGGGCAGAAAGGGTTGGAGTTCAGTGTGATGAGACTTTATCATCCACCTGTTCTGGTTGGAGCTGTGATGAAAGGGATGGATAAAAACTCAGGTTGTGACATGATATGCAGGGAGTTGACAGCCTGGAGGTCCACCAGGTAAAGCATCTGTGCCCCGTGGAGAGCTTCTGATGGTTGCCAGAACATAGTTTTACTGTAACCTTCTCTCAGTTTAGCAGGTAGGGTGGTAATATCTTACATAATGCTACGAACTGCAAAATTAGTAATAATTATCATTTGAAAAAAATCTTTGCAATTTTAGAAATTTTGAATCAGTGCAACTTCAACACTACTCCTCCCTCAGAACAAGTGCTGAGTGCTCACTTCTGTAAGGATAAGAAGATCTTTGTTCTGCTCCATCCAAATGTTGAATTGTCAACGGTCTAATCATGCTGTAAGCAATGATTTGCATCTAATAATGAACTGCTAAAGCACACTGTTGAAGTAGCTTAGGTGTGCTTTAACTATCAACACATTTATGATAGCTATGTGGTTGTTAGGAGATCATAGTTATGTACTTGTTAGGGGACTTAGCTACAGAGAGGAGAACAAGGTCTGCCTATCCGTGGCAGTGCATTTTTTGGGGGGCATAAGACTTGGTAGCTACCAATTCCTAGATTAAACAACTTGTAAACATGCCAGATTAAACAGTTTGCATAACCAAGATACCTGACAATCAAATAGCAATTTGCTAGAGTAATTTTGACAGTTGAAAACATGATGTTATAACTTAAGTGTGTTACGGTGGTGTTTGTTTTGAAGATGAGTATTTACAGTGAAGGATTGAATGGCCACTTACAGTGAACAGGACAAGACTTACCAAAATAGTGCTTGAAGAATGGAGACCTGTGCTGTTTATACAAGCATGGTTAAAGAACTATCAAGCCAATTAAGCAGTTTGGAAATGGGGAGAGATAACAAAACCTAAAAAGTCATCTAAACTTGTAATGAGGATCATTCTTGGGATGAATGGAGTCTGCTTTGTGAGTGTTTGGTACTAACCTGGTAAAATCTGTGACCCGTGAATTGTCTAAAAAGAAAAGTCTTCCAGACAAAGGCATACGTGATGCATTCCCTAGATCAGCTGTTCAAGATCACTCGTTTCCTCCTACTTAACTTCAAATCTCTTCTTGATTGGCTATTTGCCATCTATGAGGAGTGAATGTGAAAATCAGTTCTAATTATTGTCTTGTGTTTTTTGTCTTCTCTTATTTTGACTTTGCATGGGAGGAAAACTTAAGGCAGTTGTATTACTGGTGATGTATCTTGTGCAAACTTGAGTAAAGTTTTCTGAGTAAAATAGGAGTATACCAGTTATTCTTCTTATACTGGTTGTTCTTAACACTGAGAAAGAGAATATAATTTGTGCAAGAATACTGAGCATTTCTTTATGTTGTTTCTCTTTTTCTGTGCTTTCATTTTTTAAGGAATCTTAAAATCCGAGAGATTTGTTTCTTACTCACCATTTACTAAGTGATGCAGTTTTACTCCTTTGTGTGCACAGCACTACCAGCTGTATCCTTGCTTCAAAGGCTTTCTCTCACTTCTGTCTTTGCCGTCTGCCTCAAGCTGGTATGCCAATTTACCAATAAAACAAGCTGAAAATCCTTGACTACTCAGGGAAGCATCTTTTTAAGAAGCACACTTCATCTTTGGGAAGAAAGGTGGCTGTAAGATCTTTTATTTTTCACCAGATCTTCTTCACAACCCTAGATGAAACTTAGTCAGTGTCTATCTTTTGAAAAAGGGTGGAGTGGAAATAGCCCAACCAAAAACTAAAAAAATCCAAACCCCATGAAGTTTTCTAACTCTTGTTTTACATCCTCACTTGGGTTTAAGAAAGAAGAATTTTTCTTTTGGCTCCCTTTCTGCAATTCTCTCTCACAGCCAAACCTAGTTCTTCCTCCTACGGCATCTTCCTCAGCCTTTGGTTTTGGGAGGGTTTAAGAGAGTTGCTTCCTGTTTATAACTGCCAAATAGCATTCCATTCTCTACTGGTGTCCCCTGCATTAGCTCAAAGAGTTATGGGTCTTTCTTTAACATCAGGATCGAAAGTATTCAGAATCAGTGTCATCTCCCTGGTTTTGTAAAGACAATAAATTATGACTAAAACACTGCAGCAGCCTGTCTGCATGCTCAGAATCTGGGTGAGACTTTCATGTTGCCCTCACATTTTAAACTCTTTGCTGTAATGAAAAGCAGTAACTAAGTATTTTAATGAGATCTTAAATTCGATGAAAGTTCATCCCCCCAGGTCAAACTTCTTGTTTGCAAGGGGTGGACGTTTGCCAGTGCTTGAAAGGAATCATTGTGCAGTATTTGTCCTTTTAAGCTATCCTACCCCATAATTGAATGCTATCAACTCAAGGATGCCCCTTTTTACATGAGAACAAACATAATGACACCAAAAACAGATATCCATCTGTTGATTCTTGATGTTCAGACTTGGTCTTAAGAGGTGCATCTAGCTGTTTGGTTTATTTATTAATTACCATGTGTCTACACCTTGGTATAGTCTTATTCCAGGGGCGTTTCTTTTTCATGCAAATCATGCTTGCTACAAACTAAGGTCCCTGACCTGAATAGCTTTCATCCTCTTTCAGAGCGAAACCCCAGCAGCTGATGCAACCTGGGGGATAAGCAGTTGTGTTGCAACCCCAGCAGCTGATGCAACCTGGGGGAGAAGCAGTTGTGTTGCAACCTGGATGAGATTTTCTCCTACTGACTTCAGCCACTGGTAAAGAAAGGAGCTGCCAGGGCACAGCTGCAGGTCCCACACCATGCTCCTTGCTGGCTGACATTCTTTATTCCTGGAAAACAGAATTGGTCAGGCCTCAGAACAGCCATTTGTTATTTTATGCAGTGCAGATACTTTTTCTGGCAAGGGAAATCTTTGCTGAACTGAAGATATAAGCCATATATAGTCCTCCTTACGATAGAGATGTACTTACAGTAAAGGTTCACTTCTGTTCATGCAATTCCTGTTCCCCTCATTTCTGCTGCAGGCAGCCTTGTCAGGGACTATCTGTTGATAGTTACCTGAATTTCTTTTTAACTAGAAAGTGATTGTGAAATGGAAATTCAGAGTCAAATTACATCTGCTCTTTTGTTACTCCAATATCTATCCTGTGGATTATTAATCTCTGTGACACCTTTTGGGTCTACTGTGGAGAGCAGAAGGGAAATTTTATTCATGATTGATTTTTCCAGTTGATGTGCATGACGGTAAAAACACTAGATATTTTGGTTCAGCTAATGCTCTTCTCTGATCCTCAAAGGGTGATTTGTTGGTAAACAGATGTTCCTCACTGTTAATCTTCATCCCACAATTTCTAGGCATTAAAACAATGATTGCCTTTCATCCTTGAATTTGGAAGCTATTGCAATTCACTTGGTATTTCAGTTTAGGACTGGTGAGTGGTGCAATACAGTTGGTGTGCTGGGCAGTGAAGACAAATAGTGCTGGCTGCAGCTTTCTTTACATCTAGGAATCAAAGTAGCATTCAATATTTCTAGATTGTGGTCTTATCTGATTCTCCCCAGGAGTGCACGTATGCTTAAGTCCACATACCCATCACTGACTTGCTGATAAGACATTAGCACAATTAAGTTGGACGGGTGTAAACCCAGTACTCATAGTCTAATCATTCTTATTCATACGTGTTATCGCAAATAACAAAAGGAGATGTTTGACTCCCCATTTATGGGGGAACACTGATACTGTGGAGATCATTACGAGACAGTAGTAAGTCAAAGGTTGGTTATATTACATGGGAAAGCAATAATGAAACTTTATGAGAATAGCTTTCTGCTGGATACCAAGGTTGCCATCTGGGCAATAATCACTTGTTTGGGGTTATTGCAGCTTCTGTCAGGGTACTCATGGATATCTGTAGGAATCCCAGCAGTTGTAGTAGTAGCCTGTTCTGGGTCAGAATAAATTAGGCTTAGTTGCTTTACTTTGGTTCAAGATGTGCACTCTGTTAGAGATAGTTGCTAAGTTGCTTTCTGTGCAAGATTCATTTCCTTTGAAATGGATATATCAGAGAAGACCTCTGTGCAAGCACTATTGAGCAGATGAAAATTCATCATGAAGGTGTTGTGTCAGAGCTCTGAAGGTCAGCAAAAATCCCACTCGCATTCTCCTTTTTAGTATTACATGATTGCATCAGGTCTGGGTTCTTTAGAAAATAACTCTTATTGTTTTAAAATAATTGCCATTGAGAAAGTAATTAAATACCACTTAAATACAAAAAAAAATGTTAAAATACAGGTTAAGCAAAAAAGAACAATATATCTGTTTAGTGATAATGCTGAGCTGTTTTACTGAAAAGGAACCTTTACCTGTCTGTGTTTGTCACCTGAAAAGGTAGTGACAGGGACACACAGCCATTCTGTACTCGCTCTCACTGCTAAAGGTGGAGGAGTTATACAGCTGCAGCTGTAACTTGATGTACCCAGAAGGTTAACTTCAGATGCTGTGTATATGGTGCCACTTTTATGGTTAGTAGTCCAGATATGGCCCATAAATCCTAGGCCAATCATTCAGGTAAGAATGTAAACTTGCCTTGAGCTGCACAATAGCTTAGCTGGCTCCGGTGATTTGTGCCTCAAAAGCAGAGTAAAGCATTTTCAGAAGATAATGAGTACTACTGTCCTCAGACTCATAGCAATACCTAGGTTTGTAGAGGAGATGCTAATAGCAAGCATACATAGAAAAAATATTCAAATCAGGTGAAACCAGCAGCTTCTGACTATATCTTGTAATGAAATACGCTGACCTCTTCAATAAAAAGCGGGCATATACATCATTTTTAACAGGTTGGGGTAATGATCTATAGTTTAGTGACAGTCTTTGATCTCTACAAAGTTCTGATCTGTTGATTAGTCAAAAAAAAATTGAGAGCAGCTCAGGTCTCCTAAGGATAATTAGACTAGTCTCTCTTAGTCATTTACGCATTCTGTGTAAATGCATAGAATAATGTCTAGATACATTTATTAAAAAAAAGTATTGATTGGATTTCAGCCTGACATGATTCTAAGTGCTGTGTTTCAATGTCTTTAGAAGTAACTGAGTAGTTTTGAGCCTTCAGTCCTAGGTAATGCTGCTTTTCTTTTGCACCACATGCACACACCTGTGAGTTCTAACAATGCAACTGCTGGGATAAATGATGGTGCTCTGTAACAGCTGCTTGAATAGGGTTCGATGCTGTTTGGGTGCAAAGAAGCATGAATTCTTGTACCTCAAATATTGGTCTAAAGGTACCCAGAACTGAAGCCAATTATAAACCATTTCTTCAAGCTCTACTTATGCCCTCTGAAGTAGCTCGTACAGAGAAATTACATGCTTAAAATTTATTTACTTCATTAACTTCTGAGAAATTGAGACTCAAAGCCCTTTGAGACTAATAAATAAAAATATTTATACATCTTTGAATGTGATGGGATCAAAGTATAGAGCTATGGGATCTCTTGTCCAGCCTGTGTAACTGTTACTCCAATTGATGTTCTCTGGCATGTTTTTGATATTCAGGCAATGTTTTAGACACAAGGTTGGAATTGTCTTAAACTATTTGCTTTGGGTCTTCTGATAGCAAGAAGAAACTGCATCACATTGGATTTGCTCTGTAAAGCCAACGCACTTATGATGACAAACCCTTCTCAGGGAGTTGCTGAAGAAGCATATGAAATTAAGCTACTTGCTCACATAAATAGGTGAGAATGTGGTCCTAAAAATAACAATTTCAGACATAGTGAGACAAAAAGTGCTTAGGTAAGTATTTGGACAAGATTTAACAAAGCAGGCAACAGATCTGGCTAGTCCAGTGGTTTGATTTGGGTATTGGCCTGTGAGTATAAGCATAAATAGTACATAAAAATTGTGTATTTTATTCTGGTTGACAAAACTGAAAATGTTACTCTTTTAGATATCTATTTTTTCATCAGAAATACTGTGCTTTCCTCTTGTGGTTTCAACTTCTATGTGGGGGATAATAGATTTGACTTGAGTCACCCAGGTGGACATTGATTACTACTTCTTCTCCAGGCAACCAAGTCCTGGGGAAGTTGCTCTTTAATCAAGAAGCTGTTCTGCTTACTATGGGCAGGAATAATGCTGCACCCAGATTCAGTGAGCACAAGAATTAGGCAAAGCCATTCCTCCCCTACTTTAAAAGCCATACTCTCTTCTTGTCTTCTGCCACCTTCACAGGTGCAGAGAAGACCCATTTTCCTATCTTTTTTGAGGTATTAAGGTCTATCTGACTGCTTTTAGCTCACCATGCAATTTTAGTGTATTGTGTTATGTTCACAAGAAATGGTCTTTAATTTTCTCTGTCTTGAAGCATTTTGGTTTTAATAATTTAATAAAGAATGCGGGAACCAGTAGGACTTCCTGGCATTAAAATGATTAATGTTCAGAAATCTGTAATTTGTTAAACCTGTTTCATCTCTCCATGAAAGTACACCATCATGGTTGGGTGGAATAATTTTTCTAATGTTAAAATAATCTAAATTTATAATAACTCTGCCTGGGGAGCCTTCCTTGTGACTATTTTTAGAAGAAATGTACTGCTAATGTAGCTTACTCTGTGTGTAGCAAAAAAATGAGAAGTCAAGCTGAGGAATTTTTTTTGGTAGTTGAACATGATACAAACCCCAAAACATCATGAAGACCTCTATGCTTTCAGTGACTAAATGTGGTGTTAGTAGCCAATGGGCGATGTTGTTCTGCTGGTCCTGTTTCCACCTGTCAAGTTTGCAATTCTGCAGTGGTGCTATGGTTGACGTGACCACTTAGAATATCTGAGTTTTCTCTTGTACATGGGTCTTAAAGCACAGCCAGTGAAAGCCCTTCTGCTGCTCTTCTGCTGTCAGAAGACAGCTGCAGCAGAGGGTAGAGGTTGTGACTGTCTTGATGACGTCTCAGTGACTGCTGAGGACAGACTAAGGGCAGGGTGAAGATGGGATAAGGCAGAGCTGGCTTAACAGCAGCTTTGCTCCATATCTTTTTACTGCTGAGGACTTCTTGGCCCATGGAGGCCATCTGGTGTGTGTCTGAATACTGATCGAGTGCTGTCTGCTGGGAGAAGTTAGTGTGACTGGAGCAAAAAATACTTCAGGATAGTGTGCTCTCTGCTAGAGTTCAAGGAATGTGGTGTAGCTTTAGCCTCTTCTGGGCCAGAGGTCAGCAGGCTAAACTAGCAGGTGATTTAAAAGAAAGTAGAGCACACTAGACAATGCTATAATATGGGGGTGTCTTTTTTAATGGAAATTGCGCTAGTTTGTAAATGTCATGAAGAGCAGAAACATGTGAAAAGTACATAAATTGGATATAAATCATCAATTTGTGATTAATTTTTAAAAGTTATAATTACTCTAGCAACAAGGGGTAGAAAAACCTGGGGAAAGTCTGTTTCTGGTGTCACATGAAGATGTACACATTGCAAACTCAGTCACAGCATTTTTGGTGTTTTCAAGTCACCCTGCTATTTGGGATGGAGAAATAGTTTTGTCTGAATCAGATAGACATTGGTACAGCAAACCTGTGTCTTGTTCCTGTAGGTATCACTGCCTTCAATGAGCAGAGCTTGCTCTTTCTTGGAGTACATATTTCTTTAAGCAATTAATAAACCTTTCATTCAACACTCAGAAACCCCTCCTGGTTAGTAAATATTTGAAATGTGAGTCTGCAGTTGCAGTAGATCAAGTGCTTCCAATATAACTTGGAAAGAGTTAGTGTTAGATCTTACCTAAGCTACCAAATAAAAGCAAAAAGGAAAATAAAGTATATTAATGTGTCACATCCTTTTATCTATGGACAATGTTTCTAGTGTCTCTGTCAGCTGTGGAGAGGCATTTAGATCTTCTGCCCCTGTAGCACCCTCGTTCCCAAACTGTGACAGATTTAGAAACAAAGATTGGCTTTACAAACAAGATCCAATTACTGACATTCTTCTCAGTGTGGACAAGTGTCTAGATGAAGTGAAGAACTGGAAATGGTTCTGTGATAATTAGCATTATTCCTCCAGACAGTCTGTAATGAGAAGTTATTTCCTTATAGTCTTCTGGGTCTGTTTCCATCTATTTCCCAGATAGATTAATTGGAGGGTTGGACAGGACCAAGTAGAGAAGCCTTGTTGTAGTCCTGTAGCCCTGCCTTGTGCATAAAGTTAGTGAAACTGGTGCTTACCGTAGTGGAAACTCTCAGCTGGAAAATGCAGGTAAAGTAACTTAGAGCTCAATGTGTGCTTGCATACCTGCTATGTATTGACCATTAATAACCAATCCACGCAAGCGTGTGATCATATAGCTCCAGTTTTTGGGACTGTACAATTCTATCTGCCCGATTGCTTCTCTAAGATGCTCTTTTTCATTTGAGTCTAAAGTTAGATTTATAGCTGCTTTTTCTGTCGTGAGCAGTCGACTGAATTTGTGTGGGCACCATGGATCACTGGAACAATAGAAACCTTTGAATTGCATGTTCTTCACTAGCATGGTTTCACCCTCATTTTGTAAAGTGACTCACAGGCTAGGCCTTCCACAGTTGCCAGAAAATGATGTCATTTGGATAATGTAAAATTCCACGAACAAACCAGAGGCTATTTAGAAGTTAGGCTGACAAGAACAAAAAGGAAATAACTGCATATCAGATACATATCACAATTTTAAAATCAGTATAATTGTGTGTGTGCTTATTAAATGCAGAGGTAGAACAAAAGGGATAAAGAAAAGCTGCAGTGTTTCTTGAACTGTCTTTTCTGATGACTGCAGAGTGGATAATCCTCTTCTCTGTCTGTCTTGTGCCAGCAGTAGTTTGTGCACCCAAGCTGTGTCAGATCAGGGTATTGATTTGGTCAAGCACTAATATATGTATCCTGTGGTGTTACATTAGTTCTCAGCAAGATCAGTTCTCTGGTCTCATTGTCCCCACTGTCCCTAGGGCACTGATGTGGCCAAAAATTGGAGGGAAAATGCAGATGAGAATGGTAAGCAGGGGAAACATGTTAGCTTGAGCAGTGGCCATCTATCTCTATTGTAAAGTGGCCTTGAAATTATATCCTTAGCTTCACTAGGGTGGTTTGACAGAATTTCAGATGTACTAACATGAAATCCTTCTTTGTGTCTCCTTCCCCACGCTACCACATTGTCCAAAAAAATCCGGTGTTTGCTCTTTGTGGTCCTTGTGGTGTTATTGGGACCTGGGGTAGGGTTGTCCTGGGGAATAACTTGCCATCCTCAGGACTCCTTTGCTGCAGCAGCTTGGCATTCTCATCCCGGCACACAGCGATTTTGCTCCTGGCCAGTGCCCTTCACAGGCAGATGACATTCACATGAAGTAAGACTAGGGTCAAAGTATTTTCCTTTGCAAAATGGCAAAGGCAAAAGAGGCCAACAGGTATGATTTTGTGGGAAAATAAACAGTCTTCTAAGCACTACCTTTTCCTTTTTTTCCTTTCCTGTTGCTGGCAGAGGTATCAACTTAAATTCTGCTGATTTGGGAATGTATGTGGAGTTTAACTTGCCACTAACCAACATGCTTTCAGACGTCTGACCCTGGTCTGGAACATAGTCCACAGTGTACCCCTAAGATAAATGAACTGAGCAGCATGTTTCTTTTTACTTCATCTGTCTCCCTCCATGTTCTGTATTAAACTAAACAGTGAATAAAAACTGGCGTGGAAACTGACCCACCTGTATTAAGTACAACACTAAGCAAGATAAGTCTAAATGTTCAGCCTTGTGCACTTCATTTCCCTCTGTGATACAGTACTGGCTCTGCCCCTTAGTGCAGTGTGCTTTGCTGCTTCTGCTGCTCCTGATTATTGCAATCAGAATATAACCAGATGTTCCTGGTAAGACCATTAAATACAGTGTTTAACTCAAATTCATCATAATTGAAAACTCATTCAGAAAGAGTCCCTAACCTAGATCCCATCTTGGACCTGTGACTTAAAACGAGTTAGAAGGGGTCATTATTTGGCTGCCTTCCACTTCTGGAGTGGGATTTCCCATTTATGCACTGAGGTGACAAGTACCATCACTCTGTAACAAAAGAGCATCGAACATTGTTGAACCCAATGCAGATAACTGTTCTTCATAGGTCAGAAATGCATTACCAAACAGGTCTTCACAATGCCTGTTTTTACATAGATGTAAAAACCCCAAACAATGCCTTAAATCACATGTGTCTGGCATTAGGAGAAGCAAGATACTGAACTGGTACAATTTATGCAAAACTAAAACATCTTGCATTTCTTGCATTCATTCCTATATTAACATACAACTTCTATAAACAAAATACAATAAAAATATTTCTACTAAAAATTAAAGCAACACCACTATAATATTAAACTCTATCTCTTGTAATTTTGTTACAACTACAGCACACATTATTTATAATATGTCAGTCTGTTTTGTCTGCGAACCTCTCTGTTATCTTAAGATGTTTTTGCCATTCGTAACCAGGTAGAAACACCAAAAATGTCGTGGGTTTTACCAGGGATCAATTTTTTCTCAAACTCCTCCCTCCACACAATTACTATAAGCTGAGAGAGGTTCTATACAGACAAAACAGAGGCTTGATGTAAGGGGTATAAAACTAAGATTTATGACTAACAAGATAGAGACTAATTAAACTTGAGTTCTAATTAAACTTGCTTATCTTATGAAAAGAATGTTAGGTTGTTATTTTTAAGTTCAGTTCATCTCGGGTTTT
>VYXB01004071.1:79412-104853 GCA_013397135.1 Pachyramphus minor | reverse complement strand
TTCAATGCCATGCCTGCCCCTGGCCTAAGGTCAGGGGAAGAAGGGCCTGGCCCCCCACTTAGGGGCCTGCTGCCTCCCTCTTACGTGGCGCTTAATTTCTTCTGTGCAATTCACCTTCTCTTCCGTTTTCTGAAATACGTCACTAGCAGAGGCATTACCAAAACTTCTGCTTGGCTTTTTCTCTGGAAATGTACCTGGGCCTGACCATTTCAGTTCAGCGGGTGCTGGTAACCCACGACACCTCTTCAGTCATGTAAGTATTTCAAGCCCTGACCCTGAGTTGGATCTACATTACTTCAATATTTCTAGATCCTTCTGAGTATCAGAAGCACTCTGCTTTCCCTTGATGTGCACAGTCTCCTTTCTTAAAACTCTGGCAGTGCAAATCATCATGGTTACAAGATTTGTGGATTCACAACTGGGTAACTGCAGGACTGCTGGGCAGCCTTATGTGTGTGCTTGTAAGTAAGTATGTGTACTACTAACAGAAGTTACTACAATATTTAAAATTCAGAATTTATTTTTAGTCCTGTTAAAGTAGAATAGACTGAGTTAAAATTTTTGAAAAAAAAATAAACAACACCTTTTCTAATTTTACGAGGAGTTCTAGATGAAGGCAGTTGCAATTGCTGAAAACTAGGATTAAGTTTTGTCTTGCAGATATTTTTTCATGGAAAATTAAGTTCCTTTGACAGAGGGTCAAGGAGAGACAGAAAGATTTTCTTAAAATGAAGAACAGTAATTGTGTACAGGTTAGTTTTTGTTCTTACATATAGTGCTGCTTTTTCATCTAAATAATAGAAATGGATACGACATAAAGGCAGCTTCTTAATTCTGGCCACTGTCAAATGGTAGTAGTTGGCAATATGAAGACAGTGTTTCAGTTTTGCTCACCATCGTTTTCTAATAAAACTCCTTAAAATAAAGGTAGATGTGTGGTTACTGCCATACAGCAATTACTCTGATGTATGGTACTGTCCTCTAAGTAAGCACATATCTTAATTTAAATTAAAAAAAAGTCCATATAAAGTTTGTTTTTGATTTAGAGCTCCATAGAAATGATCAAAAAATTTGCATATGGGAAAATCCAATTAACACTCAACATGAGAGAGATGGGGAATTTATCACTTGCCTGTTACCACTGACAGTAGTAGAATACATATCTACTGAAATTAGTTTTAAAAGGCAATACAAGAAAAAAACTGAGAACTTTCTTAAAAAATCTAAGTTTAGTCTTGCTCTAAATCTAGAGTTTTCTTGACTCTCTTTCTTGTTCCACACAGTTAGTGTTTCTCTTTTCGTTTGTTGTAAATATTTCACCCTGAGATGTGTTGAGCTGCAATGGTAGGAAGGTGTTCTTTTTTTTCAAAGCAAGCCGGAATGGAGCAGAGAGGCAGCGTTTATGTAAAGTAAGCTGTGCAAAAAACCCCATGCTATAATTCAAGAGTAACATATATATTTATAAACATAGAATGAAGCTGCTCAGGATTTTGTGAACAAGCTGTTTGTATCTCAAGATTACATCTGCAGCCAGAGTGATACTGAAAACACAGCTTATATTTCTTTTAACATGTTGGTAAATCGATTGGTAAGGGAAAAGAAAACTTAATTCTGAAGGGTAAGTGCTTACATTTTTTCCCTGGCCAACCATTGTGAAGACAAAGCCCTTTTGTGCAGATATATGTCCTGCTTTTTGTCTGAGAGAAGGGGATATCTTTGAATTAGCACATGATGCCATGTACATGCTGGGGACATGCTGCTGTTTTTCATGGAGCCACAGGAAGTAAAGACTTGCTGTGATCAGTTGACGGATAAAAGAATTAGTCTGATATTTGCCTGAAAGACAGGTTCACCGTCTGTTAGTCTGCACAAATATAATTTTGTTTTTGTTGAATGGCAATATAAGGTATAAGAGAATTAGTGGAAAAACAGTTAAATACTTTGGTTTCCAGTAGCCATCAAGTGAGTTGATTGATCTTGCTGCTCAGGTAGGAGCTGTGCACCATATTTGGCTTGTGCTTTATTTTACTCTCTTATGCTTCCCCCAGCCCACATATTAAATTATCACCTTGATGTGCTTGCAGGCAGTGGTGCCAAGCATGAGGTATAGCATGAGTGACCCATGTTGGTAGCAGGCTGAGTCACTGGGTGGGCAACACTTAGGATTTGCTGAGCTCTTTAATGCCCTTTGGTCAGGCACTAGTTTTGCTTGACTGCCATGCCCCAGATACTTTCATGTTGGCATCAAAATTCCTCAAATGTCTTTATGTGAGTATCTATAAACATCATCTGCATCTAGATATTGGATTTACAGGTTATTAGAAGAATTCTGTAGCACTGTGTTTGGTTTCTTCTGTATGAATGATTGTTCACCCCCTTCATGAGAAACCTATCTCTGACAGATCTATAACAGATCTGAAATGTGGGTTTGACTATTTTCTTTTTCTTTTTTTTTTTTTTTAATGGAGCATTCAGTATGCTATTGCATACTCTCAGTCTTAACCTATGTGTAGTGTTATGGTGATAGGAGTACAAGGAAGGACACATGTAGGTATCTTCTGAAAACAATTTTTGAATTTCACAGGACTGGACATTTGAATGGAATAAACGTACTGGAATACATCTACAACCTTCTGATAGCAAGTGCACTGAAAGTAGCTAAATGCCTAAGTTTGCGTTCTGTTGAAACTGAGAAAAGGGCTTCTGCTTACATTCAAATATAACAAAGATTGTTCTGTTCTGTTCTAGTAAAGATAGCATAAAAGGTCAACCTAGGGATAAATAAAGATAGAATGGGCATCTGGAGAGATAATGGAGCAATGTGTCAAAAAGAGTTTTGCCAAGCCCCTAACACGTAGGACTCTGTCTAAACCCTGCCTATTATGAATATTATAATTAGATGTCAACATCTAATGAATATGTATGTAAAAGATGTTGTAAGTCCTCGTGAAAAATGTATAAATTACCTGACTTTTTACTGACAACTTTGGAGCTAGTTTGTCTGGTAAGAACCGGCTAGCGTCTCCAGCGTTGCTCAAAATAAATACCTTTGCTGTTTAAAGACTAAAACTTATCTCTGAGTAGTTTATCCATGGTGTTTTGACAACAATTTGCTGAGCCAGGTAGGAGGCCATTTCCACCAATGCTGGAATCCAGGGGATTTGGGACCCTTGGGGCCCCCAGCTGTATCTTCAGTTGGCGAGACTCTCCTGCCCCTTGGTTTCACACACAGGTGGACAAGGACTTCTGCTCAACATAAAAGGTATATTTGTATATTTGTTTTTTGGCTTGGTTTGTTTGAATTTACCCCATAAGAAGAGGACAGGATGCCCTCTCTGAGGGGGTTGGAGACGAACGCCTCTTTTCTGTCGGGTTTATTTACAATTTGGTTTGCATTTGTATTATGTCGTGTTTGGCCAAATATTGTTCGTACTGACTTGAAGATTTGGGCGACTTTGTTCTTAAGTTTCCTTTTGGTTTTCTTAAGATTTGGGAAACTAAAGACACTAAGTTGCCTTTTGTTTTTCTTTTTGTCTTGTTTTGTTCGCACTGACTTGAAGATTTGGGAAAAGAGTGCTTTTAAGTTTCTTTTTTGTTGCCTTAAGATTTGGGAAAAATTTTCTTTAGGGTTNATGCTGGAATCCAGGGGATTTGGGACCCTTGGGGCCCCCAGCTGTATCTTCAGTTGGCGAGACTCTCCTGCCCCTTGGTTTCACACACAGGTGGACAAGGACTTCTGCTCAACATAAAAGGTATATTTGTATATTTGTTTTTTGGCTTGGTTTGTTTGAATTTACCCCATAAGAAGAGGACAGGATGCCCTCTCTGAGGGGGTTGGAGACGAACGCCTCTTTTCTGTCGGGTTTATTTACAATTTGGTTTGCATTTGTATTATGTCGTGTTTGGCCAAATATTGTTCGTACTGACTTGAAGATTTGGGCGACTTTGTTCTTAAGTTTCCTTTTGGTTTTCTTAAGATTTGGGAAACTAAAGACACTAAGTTGCCTTTTGTTTTTCTTTTTGTCTTGTTTTGTTCGCACTGACTTGAAGATTTGGGAAAAGAGTGCTTTTAAGTTTCTTTTTTGTTGCCTTAAGATTTGGGAAAAATTTTCTTTAGGGTTTCTTAAGGTTTTGAAAACTAAAGCACTAAGTTTCCTTTTGGTTTGTCGCAGAGGTTTGACTTGTTTGAGAACTTCATGCTGTGGGAGATGGGGACACTTTGTCTTTGGATGAGGCAATCAGATGGAGTTTTGTTGTTCCAGTGTGGAGAAACTCCCTTATCCTAATGTAGTGAAAAAAACATACCACCAATCTGGGCAAATTGGAAATGGCTGTCTGCACTAAATGTCTCCTACTTGTAAGATGGTACTAAGAAGCAGGCAAAGTTCTAGTAGCTGACTCAGTTATAAGGGAGCAAGAAGGGCAAGAAGACTATGCTTGTTCCACTTTTTTTTTTTTTTTTCATTTGAAGTAGATGAAAGTTGTTGTGAGAGCCTTTTCAGCCTAGTGAGAAAAGCCAACTTGCGCCTCTGTATAGGAAACTTCTGCTTCAGTGAACACGGGACACATGCTGGGCTTTCCATGTCTTTCGAAGAACGCTTGTACTCCTGAAATCAGCTTGAGTATAAGTCTTATGTTCAAATTAGGAGCAACAGGGCTGTTAAGTTTCTTTGAATACATATAAGTTCTCCTGAGGAATAAGGGTATGGAGACATTTTGACTATGTTGCATTTTCATACGGAAAGCTGAAGTAAAAAGTCCTTATTTAAGAACTTGACCAGGTAACAAAGGAAGTGTGCAGAAGTGCTGTAAGACATACATACTTTTAAAATCTTACATAAAGAGAAATGTCTAAGGATGAAGGTGCTCTGTGTTAGAGTTAGAACTGTGTATTCTTTCAGTTTCAACTTGTATCTGTTGGAATAAGTGCACAACTATACTAACACTCTCTTTTGGGCTCTTACCTCTTTTTGTAAGTATTTCTTGAACCGTTTTAGGTTCACTATTTCAGCGAAATCTACTGTGACCCCAGGCAATTCCCCTCTCTTGGTTAAGCACCTCTTCTGGTGCTCACGTCCAGGCTTCTGATGATACCAATGGAGTTGATGAGTGTATGATCTTTAGTATTCCCTAGAACTGGGCAAATCTTATTTTTGCTGGGGCACTCTGCAGCTTGTTCTTGACTTGGGCTAAGGGGCACAACTCTCCACACCCCTTTAAAACCCCTGTCAACCTGGTCTACCATGTTTTCCCTACTCTAAATCTTGTCCTGGTGTTCATCCTGTGGGTCTCCCTTATCTAGCTACTGCTGTGGTTGGCTCTTTCTGCCCATTTCTCTTGTTGACAGGAACCATTTGCTATGATGACAGTTACACCCCTCTTCCTCTCCCCTATGGCAGTTGCTTTCCTAGCACTAATGGATGACAAGCGTTTCTAAACTCTCCATTGCTGCCTTGCTTGGCACTGTGCAGGCTAGTCAATTTATGCTGCAGGAGAGATTGCCATGAAAGCTAATAGCACCTCTGCGGCCTGCTTACGTAAGGTCTTATACTGCCCATGATGTTCAGGCTCTGCAGGCTGCAAATACCAGTAGCTCAAAATACATGAGCCCTTCTAAAACCATACAAAAACAGGTTTTTGTGATTTACAGGGAAAAGGGACAATCCGTTTTCAGTATTGTGTAGGTTCTGGATGTAACTGCAGCAGTATCTTCCCAGACTTGATGAATGGCACTGTGCAGATGCTATACTTGATCGGGATAAAGTGCAGAGAAATGGGAAGCGGAGAAAATTCACGGGTCAAAATAGCAACCTAAGTCACTTAGGGCTCAGTGTAGGGCTGAGATTAAGAAGTTGTGATGGTTTGCTCATTACCTTGATCAAAGTAGCTCAGTCATTAACAGGCTTGGCAACAAGGTAAATTGACTTAAAATACGTTTTTGTTCATGTGTGTAGGGGAGGTTTTTTTTCTGTGTTAAATTGTCAGCTGACTCCAGGTTAGAGACCCTGAGATAACTGCTTATTATGAAGAAAAGCAAGAAAGTGCTCCTGTAAAGCAGTTTAATGTTTGTTCTTTTTTGCCATCTTTTCATGGCAATAGTAAAGTGAGCTGTACCAGCCTAAAAATGAGTTTCCTAATGAAAGGGCACTGATAAGGATTCCTGGATGTCTGCCCTGTGTTTCACTTGGATTTCAAAATAAAGATTACTATCACTACTTCCATTTTCTAATACAGGGATTTTTATATTAATTCCTGTGTCTGAAAGCACTTGGGGATCTTAGAAATGCTACAGGATTATTTTCAAACAGGGCATTGTGTTGGTTGATGAAATATCCACCAAACTTCTCTGCAGCCTTTTACTTTTCAGAAAGTACTTCTACAGAAATTGGTGAGCAAACTGTTCTATGGGGTTTGTGCACCTAAAAGTCTTCTAAAGAGTTAGAGCATACCTCTCTGGAAACACAGTTATAACATTGCACATAAGCTCCACAACTGATTTGAAATAGTCTCTAAAACTTGCCAGTTTTTCCTTCTGATTTTAAATTCCTTGCATTTTTATTTCCTCTCTGAGCATAAATAAGGAAATAAAGAAGTATTTTTTTTTTACGCTTACCACTTTGTGTAAAACACACATGGTTTCCTGTAAGTAGTCTTATACATCCAAAATTGGGTTTAATAAGACTTTTCTTGCATATGGCATCTTGTGTTTAAACAATGTGACCAGTAATGGCAATAACATTCTGGCTGGGGTTGTACAGCTACTGTGTGTACCATTTGGCTTGGGACCACTGGCAAGGAATGGCCTACCTCTTTCCTTTTCTTCTACTGGTTGACAAAATGACACAGAATATCCAGAGGCATTCACAACTTGCCCTGAATGGCAGTTGAAGTGGGAATGGCGTTACACGACATCAGAGCTTGGGTGAGCTGTGAAATATGGAGGCTGTGTTACTGGGTGAGTTAACCAGACAGTGAGCCAACAGCGTAGATACTGATAAATGCTTTGCCTATTGAAATTACTGGAAAATTTCTTTCTTTTTGACAGAAGAACTATTTTTATGCAGTGGTACTTGCAGTCATGGCAGGGAGAGGGAGAGTGGGAAGGTAGAGAACGATGTCCTTGACTCCTTCTAGGTGCCATAAACCAGACTTGATATACCATTGACATGTTTGTGGTCTTTGAAAGAAGTGCCATGCTGGTAGCCTGGTTTTACCAGTCCCTAATGCCTTGTCTGGTGACTGGAAACCTCTTATCTGATTAAGTATTTCTTACACCTCTCTTACCGTCTTGAGTGACTTGGATACTGGGGTGTAAATGGTAGATTCTTATCACATCGTGAGTATTCTAATAGGAGTATATCACTGTTCTTTTTTTGGAGAAGAGATTGTCTTGTGTATGTGGATGTTGGGTATGGTGATCTCAAAACCCTTAAACTGAAGTGCTGTCACCAGGCACTGGATATCTGTTGCATGACATGATTAATTGCACTGTTGATTGCAACCAATTTTTTCTTCCTAACCTAAGCTTTGAACTACAGTTTAGCTTTCTTGCCGTCCTATTGCTACCTTACTACATTAATATAGGCTGTTCCAAGGGAATATTTTAGTTTTGCAACTAAAAATAGCTTGTTCCATCACTTGATTTCTCCAGTCCATTTTCTTAAAGGAATGGTTTTATTTCTGTCTCTTAAATGCTGTTTAGAAAGATGTGTTTGAGATACCTGTGACTATTTTATGTAGTTTTAGTTATATGTTCTCAAGAAAAAGTCCTACTTTCACTGGAAAAACTCTATCCAGGTCTTAACCAAGCGCTCATGTATAAATGTCATATCAATAGAAATCTTGGTTGTGACCCCTTAGTGATAACTGTCTGCCTCAGCTCTCTGTAGAAAACACTACTAAGTTTTGAAACTGGCAAAATTCTATGTTCTGAAGGATCCAAAGCTTTATTCAGCAGTTATTAGTTTATATTCTGATGATAAAGGTGAGGCTGCAGAGCACCAGTGAATATTTTTGTTGTTTTCTGTTATAGAGAGGGTGCTTATCTTCACCAGTGTAAAGCAATACAATTAATTTTGGATTTTAATTTCTTTGTGGATTATTAACTGCTGTTATACTGCTGCCTACATTTTTCTCATCTACAGTAGGGCTGATTTTTATGCATGTGCTCCTTGTAACTTTATAGATTGTTATTGAGTAGGTAAGGGAGTACTGTCTCTCCAGCCACTGGGGCTGGCGGAGGGCATTTCTTGCATAACCATGGGAAGAAGAAAAGAGAAAAAGGTAATTGTAGGTGCTGTGCATGGCATTTTTCACCTAAATACCTTGGGTTCACCTTTGTTCTTCTATCTTGTGTTACTTTTTGACATGGGACAAAGTTTAACCTCCCTCTTGCTGCAGTTTTACGGAGTTTACATAACATTAAATGCTTTGAACAACAGTTCAGCCTTTCACAAGCTGGCTTTTTTGGCCTTTTCACTTCTTTTAACATCTTGTTCTCTCATCTGTGTCTTTTAATTCTGACTTGGCTGCTGTCCTGCACCTTTCTTTAAGAGTCCAGCTGCCTGTCTAGTAGATGTACTACTTAGGTTATTTTTGTGTATTCTGTACCTGCATACTTGCTGCTAATCGCTAATTGCTTTCACAAAACTAACCTTTGTCAAACGTTAGACAGTAATATATAAATGTTCACATCTGATCCGGTGGACTTGAACTGATCAAGGAGTCAGAGCAGCACTCTGCATCCTGACATGTTTGAGTTTGGTTTCTTCCTCTGCCTTAGGTCCCTTGTGTGGCCTCAACATGATCTTTAGTCTGCACCTTCTTTGGGTGTTTCTGCTGATCCAGCTGCATTAATTGCCAAGTAAATGCGAAGGTCTGCAAAGAGAGCTGTGTCCTTTTGTTGCTGGTCTTGAATCATGAACTAGACTTTAACAACCACAAAACACGCAAGCTTCTCTGTTGAAACTATACTGGAGATACTTCCCTGGGTCACCTTTCTACCCTAGAAAAATATGTTTATTATAGACATGGTAGTAATGTTTGTCTGTCCTCTTACCTGAAAAGAAGGGTAGTATCATATCCTTCCTTGTGTTGCATGCTTGACAGCTACTGGAAACAGCACATCTGATGATGCAGTGGATTTTGTGAGAAGGTTAATAAAATGTTCCCTAATGGAGAGGTGTGGTTTAGTTTTAGTAGAAGCTCCATCAAAATGATTATTGGATAGATCACTTTATAAAAACTACAGCTCTG
This sequence comes from Pachyramphus minor, assembly GCA_013397135.1. NCBI lineage: Eukaryota > Metazoa > Chordata > Aves > Passeriformes > Tyrannidae > Pachyramphus > Pachyramphus minor. The sequence goes on along the minus strand of VYXB01004071.1, from coordinate 95,598 downwards.
TTTTTTACAGACTTGGGTAGTAATTACTGCCAGGGCAAGGTGTGGACCTTGGTTAAATACTCATTGTAACTTAAGACTAGTAGGGTTATTGTGTGAAGGACTCAAGTGTGAAGGTTATTTCAAGGACACATTGTTGATTATTTTACAGCAATGTTTCTGTGGCTTGCCAAGGGCATATATCTTCTGCTACTCTTCTGCTCAAGCGTATTGCCTGGAAGACTACGAGATTATTCCAGGCCAGAATCTTTTAAATTGGTAAATCTGAAATACTGTTTTAAGGGGGTGCCTTAAACTGTATTACCATACTGCAGCTGTAGAAAACCTAATAGAGCAAAGCAAACTGCAGTACCATGTAGCAATACAGTATAATGTGTAAGTATAAACTATGCGTTTGGAATCTGCAGTGTTTTCCTAAAGCAAATACGGTGTGTTTGGGGAGATAACTTATTTTGTAAAATTTCCACATGAACAAGAGCTGTAGTCTGTAAAAATGCTTTTACTGCTCTGTCTGCTTCTATTTATCAAATCAGCATCTATACAGATTGGTGAAAAACTAAGATTAATTCATATGTCAAATTCAGCTTCTCTCTTTTTCAGATAAAAACATTATTTTATTTGTAGGAAGATCCTTTTTGTTTGCATGTGGACTTGCTACAGAGCTCATGTCTGCACTACCTAAAATTTCATTAGTGATTTGAGTCTGTCATCTATCTGAAATTATGTTTTCCAGGGGCCACTGAGCCACCACTGCCAGACTAACACAGGAAATACTTGTGTTTCTGTTGCTGTGGTATCTGTTGAAGAGAAGGCTATTAAAATAGGTCTAGGCAGTGAAGCTGGGTGATGCATGTCAATCCGACTTTTGTTAACTTAGTTGCACAGGGTTTGCAAGGTTTTTAGGAGAGGACTGCTCTACTTCATTCTTTTTTCCCTTTTTCATCCAAATGAAAAAACAATTCTTCTCATAAAAAAGTGAATATTTCAGACCACACCTTCTGCAGATACTTTTTCTCTCCTGAGACACTTGAACACTGACTTAATATTTCCACCACATTTGCTTAGGTAACCTGTTGAGTACTGCTGCTTCTGCAGAGAAGAATTAAGTGAGGTTTCATAGGGAGACATACTCGCTGTGGCTGTTCAGGCTCCACCGCAATGGCAAGCTCCCTTCCCAGCACTGCTCTTTCTTCTGCCTCTTCAGCTTTTGTTTCCAGACACTGGCAACTTGGAGCCAGGCCAGGAGCAGGGGCAAAAGATGAGGCATCCCTGTGGCCATCAGCCTTGGCTTTGTTAGCATTGGGCCCCACTCAGCACTGTTACCTCGCATAGCAGTCCTGGAGCTTGTGGTTGATACTTGGTGCTAAATCTTACTGCCTCTGCAAAAAGAGAAGACAGCAAAACAAAGCCTTTCTAATTGCAAAGGTTGCATACTGTCCTGAAACACATGCCTGTGTGTTTCTGTTGCCTGTTGTGGTGTTGCTGGAGAGTCTGTTTTTTCCCCACCAAAGGACTGCTGACTAAAGAGGACTTGGCTGCTGCTGGATGTCCAGCAGCCTGCAGTGGCTGTGAGGCCCTGCCAGGGCTCCAGAGCAGGCTTCCTGAGCAGCACCTTGCCTTGTGGACTTTAATCGCTGATTAACCCACATAAAGGGTGGCTGGAATAAAACAGATTAAACCAACACACAGTATCTGTGCTGCCATCTTGTGAACCAGAATTTTAAAACACCTTTAAGATTATTTTGTAAATATTGCATTGTTGTCATGGCAGCAGATATTTGACGTGGAAAAATGTTGCTGACATGATTTATTGCTGGATTAGTGTTCTATGGAGGGCAGGCAAGTCGTCACTGCTGCTTGCTTCTATTCATCTGAATTGAATATGAAGTTCATCAGAAGGACTTTGATCAAGGAAATGAATGTTGCAACAAACTTCATGCCGGCTTGCACAACTCAAATAAGTGCTGTAATTTGCAGTGAGATATGTATTGTTTTAATGCTTATACAGAAAGAATCCATACATAAATGTTTCATAGCTTTCAAGTGTACCTCTTGCTGAAAGTCAGTATGTTCTGTGGTGAAATCATAATTGTGAAAAGTTGAGATGCTGCTAAATCTAACACTAGCTGGAGATCCAGAGATAGAAACTTTGAATTTGAACTGACTTATGGAATGTAAAAAAACCTGATAAATGCAAGTTAATCCAAAATCTCTCTAAAGGATTTGACAACTATTTAAAGTGCTGAAGCTCTGAGATTTTGTGTAGCCAAGCTACACGCGGCTTGCTCCATGTTGCTACTTTCATGTTACTTCTTGTACGCAACGTAAGAGAACTGGTGACTGGGATGACCTATATTCCATTTTCACCACATTGCTCTGGTGATCCACATTCACAAAATTTGATTTCTTTCAGGCTGTAGCGGGTTGACCCTGGCTGGATTCAAGGCACCCAGCAAAGCCTCTCTATCCCTGCACAACTGGACATGGGAGAGAAAATATAGTGAAGGGTTCATGGGTTGAGATAAGGTACAGGAAAGAGATTGCTCAACAAATGCTGTCACAGGCAAAATAGACTCAAAATGGGGATATTAACTGAATTTATTACTAATAAAATCAGAGCAGGTTAACAAGAAGTAAAATAAATCTTACAAACATTTTCTCCCCACCCCTTCCTCTTTCCCAAGCTCTACTTTCTCCCCCACAGTGGCACAGGGAGATGGGGAATGGGGATTATGGTCAGTCCATCCCAGGTTGTTTCTGCTGCTGCTAAGCAAGAAGAGTCCTTTGATCCAGTGTAGAGTGCCTCCCAGAGGACACAGTCCTTCATGAACTTTTCAGCTTGAGTCCATCCTACAGGCAACAGTTCTCCATGAACTTTTCTACCGTGGGTCACTCTTCCACAGGGTGCAGTCCTTCAGGCAGAGGCTGCTCCAGCGTGGGTCCCCCAAAGGGTCACAAGTCTTACCAGGAAACCTACACCAGCATGGGCTCCTCTTCATGAGTCAGAAGGTCCCTGCCATGAGCCTGCTCCAGCATGGATTTCTCCACAGGTTCACAGCCCTCTCTCCAGCAGTCACCTGCTCCAGCATGGGTATCCTCCACGGGCAGCAGAGATCCATCTGGTCCCTCATGGACTGCAGAGCACAGCTGCTTCGCCGTGGGCTTCACCACAAACTGCAGACGAATCTCAGCTCCAGCACCTGGAGCACCTTCTCCCTCTCTTTCTCCACTGACTTTGGAGTCTGCAAAGTTATTCCTCTCAGTATTCTCACTCCACTCTTCTCTGGCCACAATTACATCTGTGCAATAACTTTTTTTTTTTCTTCTTAAATGTGTTATCACAGAGGCGTTACCACCATTTCTGATTGGCCTAGCCTTGGCCAGCGGCACGTCCGTCTTGGAGCCGCCTGGCATTGGCTCTGCCGGACATGGAGGAAGCTTCTAGCAGCTTCTCACAGAAGCCACCCCTGTGGCCCCTCTGCTGCCAAAATCTGGCCATTCAAACCCAATACACAGACAAAGTAAGTTTTTAGGATGGACAAAACTTGCAATGCAGTAGAAACTGTGACTGGAGTATGAATCTAGAGCCTCAAATTTAGAAGATGATGCTTCCAGGGTATGTGGCTCTAGCAGTAAGTTGGTAGCAGAGGGCTGTAGCTCTGACTTGAGCCAAGGCTCCCAGCTGTAAGGAAGGTTTGACCTGAATGCACCAGAACAGGAGCGGGGAGAAAGGGGTCTGAAGATAGTATTTTCTCAGCTGCCCACTGTGCACTCCACAGCCTCGCAGTCAAGCCTCCAAGCTTGTACATTTTTTTTATACAACTATACTTTTTGCCATGATGATATTCTAATTGTATATATCTATTTTCATGGAATGACTGGAAGCTTTGCATGCATTTGCTCTGGAAATAGCCTGTGGCTGTTTGTGAAATAAACTTTACCTTAGGTTTCTGGTTTAGGAGGTGTATCATGCTAAAGCTTGCAGTATAATGAGAACAAATTCCGGAGTAAACATACTCTGTAAACAATTCAACGCTGCTACCCCACCACACTACTCAGCCAAATGGCACACCTAGGTTGCTTCTACTGCTCTCAACATCTTTTATGAAGCAATATTTAAGGGAATGCTGGCAGGCAAAAATACCTTTTTTTGTCTTAAAAAAGCAAATAAAGAGTTAAGAGATGGGATTTCCTAACAAATCTTTAGATTCAGAAAGTAGAGACATAATAATGTGAAACTTTAAATAATGAATTCACATGCTTCAAACTGCATATATTCCTGGATATTTTCAAGTGAAAATTTTGACTTAAAAATAGTCCTACTACTTCAGAGATATTTAAAGTTAGACTCTAAAATTTTGCTTCGAATCTGATTGTTGTTATTCTTATTTTCTAGTAACAAAATTTTTTCAGTCTTTCTTTGGAACAGGATAGCCACATTGTAGTCTTTAGGTCAGCAGTCTCTTTCACTTCTGCTAAACTAGACTGAGGGGTTGTGGTTGTGAGCCAGGGAGGTAGTAAATGAGTGGTAACTTATCTTTACCTTTTTCCTCCCTATACCTTTTTCATAGTGGCATGCAGTGTTCTGAGCTTTGGCTCTGGAGTCCCATCTTTTCTCTTCTGAAGGTCTGTTTCCCACAAGGTAAAAACCCTGTGCCCTTGGATCCACATCTTGCAGCATAGATCCAAAAGGGCAGGGCAGCACAAGTTCAGATTTTGCTGTAATATTCGTTGTGTGCCAAATGTGATGGGCTTTGGGTCTGCTGTACAACATATTCTCTTCTCTGCTGAACAGACTCCAACATTTTCAGTCTCCTGACCTGTGTATTTGCTGACTGCCTGTGCTTTGCTGACCACACAGACTGTCAATGGCAACTTCATAATTTGCTAAGTTCATAGTGCAGCACTGGTGCTTCCAGTTCCCTTGACCTTGCCTTGAATGAGGTTTAGCAGGTTTTTTTTTTTTTTGATTTAAAGTGCAAGTCTGAGCTAATTGTACTGCTGCAGTTTTTACAGAATGACAGAATGGATAAGGTTGGAAGGGACAACAGTGGGGTTATCTGGTCCCACCTCCCTGTTCCAGCAGGGTCATCCCAGAGCACATGGCACAGGATTGCATCCAGATGGTTCTTGGATATCTCTAGTGATGGAGACTCCACACCCTCTCTGGGCAATTTGTTCCAGTGCTCGGAACAAATGTGGAAACTGGATCTCTTGGTGAGCAGCACACTCTTTACTGATCTTGGGTCTGGCATAGAAGTAATTGTTGTTATCTTGCCAGAAATTCACTACTGAACAGCTCTGTTTCAGGTTGGTAAGAGTTAAAACAGAGTTGAGCAAAGCAAAAGAATTGCACCTCAATACTCACCCCCCGACAGACTGCCCAGTACAATGTATTGGAATTAAAGTTTTGGAGATAAATTTCTATTGATAAGATCTAGATGATTTTTTTTTTCTAAGGCAAATCCTTTGTTTCTGTGTTGGCCAATACTGCAGTATTATGAAAATTAAAGGAGGTTGTACTTACGCACACTGGTATATGATCCCAAGGATCTATCTATAGGACAATGTCTGCTTATGCATGTTTGATCCAAATGATAAGACTAAAATTGACTCTGCAGGACTGTTTGAATGATAGCTAATTTTTAATGGTGCTACCCAGAACTTCAGTGATACACCATATGCTTTAGTCTGCTTCCTGAAACTGACTTTTGACCCTCCATCTTGGAGTGGGGTTTGCATTTAGCTTTGAGTGACCCAATAAACCATCATGTTCGCCACTGTATCAGTTTTTCATGGCATACCTCTTTCGCTAAGTTACAGTTATTAAAAACACAGTTACAGTATTGTTGTAGAAAAAGAAATGACAGAAATGCATGTGCACGCTTAAAAGCTATAATAGTAATTCCACAAGCCTCATACTGAAGAAAAACAGACCACCTAAGATTGACTTACAAACCCTTCATCTCATATGGCAATGGTATTAAGTACTCATTCTGAGCAACAGTTTCTACAACAGACTTAAATCTGATGCTGATGCTGCAGTTCCGTGTGCTCAGGAAAACAGTGGGTGAGCCAAAAGCAATGCTGCTTCTTTTAGCCCTGAAGAAAAATAAATTGCTCCAAAGGTACCTATAAATCCTTCCTGTCACATGGATATCCTCTGTTTCATTTAAAGAAACAAAAGCACAAGGATTTCCAGTTTTCTCAGCCCAGGCTCCTCCTGCTGACAGCACCATGTCATATAATAACCTTCATTAACTCAACAACTGTGTCTTAAAAAACAGAAACTCACAAGGCTGGAAGTAATGCTTCTTTGTGTTTAAAAACAGAAATGCCTTTTGACTGAATCAGGTAAAGGAAACAAAACTTCTGTAATTGCAAGAAGCACTGGGGATAAAAGTGCTACAAAGGGGTTGGTTGACAGGAAGCTCAATGTGACCTGGCAATAGGCTCTTGCAGCCCAGAAAGGCAGTGGTGTCCTGGGCTGCATTAAAAGCAGAGTGGCCAGCAGGTGGGCAGTAGGTCAAGGGAGGGAATTCTGCCCCTCTATTCTGCTCTGGTGTAGCCCCACCTGAAATACTGCATCCACCTCTGGAGTCCCCAGCACACAAAAAACATAACTTGCTCTGGCAGGCCCCAGAGGAGGGCCACAAAAATTTTTAGAGAGTTGGAACACCCCTACTGTGAGGGACAGGCTGGAAAGTTGGGATTGTTCAGCCTGGAGAAGAGGAGGCTCTGGAGACAATTTACAGCACCTTCCAGTATCTACAGGGGCTCTAGAAGAGAGCTGGAGAAGAACATTTTAAAAAGATACACAGTGACAGGACAAGGGGTAATGGTAGAGAAAGTGTAGGTTTACATTAGATATTACAAGAAATTTTTTTACTTGAGGGTGGTGAGGGGCTGGAACAGCATGTCCAGAGAAGCTATAGCTGCCCCATCCCTGGAAGTGTTCAAGGCCAGGCTGGATGAGGCTTTGAGCAACTTGGTTTAGTGGAAGGTGCCCCTGCTCATGGGGGCGGGGGGGAGTGGAACTAGGTGACCTATAAGGTCCCTTCCAATCCAAATCAATCTATGAATCTATGCTGTGTCACTAAATTCTAGGAGCGAGTAACAGAGTTGAGCAGCTGTTTGCATAACTAAGTTACAAGTTTGTTTGTATATTAAAAGGATTTAGTTTAAATCTTGAGGGTTTTTCCTTCCTCAGATTAAACATGTGCAAAATAGAGTAAATCCTTTCACAGTGAAAAGATCTGTAGCTAAGTTCTGCAACTTCTAGACGTTGGTAAAGCATGTCTTATATGTAGCTCTCTTCTCAGTCTTGGATACTGATTACCAAATGCTTTAAGTTACAGTTCCCCTACTGCAGATCTCTGGCTTTTTTGAGACTAGATACAGATTTATCTAGAATAGACACTTTTTCTAGAATGCCTACAGATGTTTTACTATAAATGGAAAGAAACTCAGCATCTTTCACATCTGTTCCACTTCTCTCTATTTTTCCCCTATTTTTTCTCTGAGTTACTAACATTCTCCTTCTAAAAAGAGACTTGTTTCCTTGTATGTTTATCTGGACTTGTTTTGACAACTGTATTCTACCTTTTTTTCTTCTTTCTGCTTTCTCTGCATCCTCATACTGTTTCCCATTTGTTCCTCAGGGTACTGCATTTATCCATTAGACAGGGTAGCCTCCCTATTCAGAATGGATGGTTCCAGATTCATCTTAAAGGCTCATCAGTATGCTGGGAAAAATCCACAACTGTTTTAATGTTGTTGAGTTGCAGGAGGCTTGAAAAGCTGAGGAGCAGCTTTCACTTTGGATCAGCATCTAATTTAAAGCTTGAGGAATTACTCAATTTTATATATAAATAGCAAATTTTTATACTGTAAAGAAGAATAGAGGGGGGCATGGGTGTATCCTCAAAACCAGTTCCAATATAATACTTTCTTTGTGCCCAAGACTTTTTTTTGAAGATGTCAAAAAAATCTTTTCATAAAAAAATTGAGAATTCAAAGTGCAAAGAATCCATTGCAAGGTACAAAATGCTGCTCTGGGTTCACATCACTGGAGATGGCCCATTGAAACACCAGAGTCAGCTTCAATGCATGATGAATATTGCCATGGCTCAGTGAGCTCCTCCTGCTTATCTGTACAACTCTTTTTCCAGAAGATACATTCTAGGAAATAAATTCTTTAGGAAAAGCTAACTGGATTAGGTGAAAAACACCTTTGCCTGGAATACACTTTCTTTGTTTATTTTTCCTTGTCTTCTTTTTTGGAGAAGACAAATGTTGTGACAGTTTGACTTCGTGTGTACCTCTATTTAGTCTATAAAATAGTAGTAAGGATGACTTTTGTGACTCTTGGCATGGACCCATAACACATGAACATGGGATAGAATCAGGAAGCTTGTCAGGAATACGATTCTCCTCACTGAAGCAGCTTTTATTCTGCAAAATGTAGTTCTCCTAATGATACTTACTCCATGCAGTTTTGTGTGATGTTGTCTCAGATTTATGGGTGCTGCTTTCCTCAAGAGCTATTTGGGTAGTCTGTGCTCAGTGAAACAACTTTCATATGTCCTGTAACAAATCCAAAAGTGTAATGAAGTAGAACATTTGTCTAGAGTTTTAATGTGAAACCAAATGGAGTAGTGAGCTTTTTTCAGAGTAAAAGCTGGCTTGTTTTAAACTTCGACCCAAGTATTCTGGTTTTTGAAGTCACTCCTTTGGAGGTGATGTTAGACTTGTAATGCTGTCTCACAGTGACACTGCCTTAGTGACAGTAAGTAAAGCGACCTGGTGTCTTCAGCTTTGTTCTTGCCATTCAACTTTCTTCTTTGTGTTGATATTAATGTCCTAGCTGCATCAGAAATTGACTGAGCAAAGTAAAAAAAAAAAATACTGGGAAGAAGTAAGCAGATTTAAAGCTCTTGTAGTGTAATTTAGCTGCTAGAAGTAAGAATAATATCATAGGGCCAAAACACTTAGACCACAACTGTGGTCTAGTGATGAGTATACTAATCTCTTTCAGGAGTGCCTTGGAAACAATTTCTCTAGGCTACTCAATATAAACATACTGGATAATATGGTTTCATATCTGTTATTTGCCTTCTGAGCTGTGTATGTATTTAATTACTGTTTTCTATCTAGTCTCACATCTATCACATCTTAAGTCTCAAATGCACAACTAGTTTACCACCTTGGAGGATTTACACTGTCGCTAACAAGAAGACATGTTTCAGCCAACTTACTGCCAGGCAGAGCTCAAATGCATAAAGTATGCTGGGCTTTTCAACAAAAAGCCTTCCTCCAGCAGTCACTGTGTTCCATGGGTGATGATGGAGAACTTCCTTGTGTTGCAGGAGGAGGATAATCTGCAGGAGTGCTCTGTACCGAGATGGGCATTGCTGTGAGTTTGTGTTGCAGAGCACATTGGAACCAGTCTCACCCAGCCCATTGCTGTCCTTGATGTTCATGAGGTTCAGCACTGACATAGCTATCAGTTTTTTAAATGTAAACATCAATAATATAAAGCATTCCATGTTATCTTCCAGTTTTCACCTTCAAAAGCCTCGTGCTGCTCAAAAGAATTGAGTTAGACCCCTTAGGTGTGTATACTTCAAAGCATGCTGTTTGGTTCTTGATGGGTCATGATCATATACTGCAGATATGATTTTCTAGTCGTTTTGATCTGCTATGTGAATAAATGTGAGAATTTTCCCCTTAGCCATTGCCCTTTTCTGCTCTGATTGCATTGTAGTAGTGATATTAAAAGTACAGTGGTTGTGGGCAAAAGGTGTCACTTATATTAAAACCCAAATAACAGTGTTTCTCAAATGTCTTTCTAGATGGATGGAGGTCTGCTTGGACGAAGAGCTGCCCCCAACTACAGAACTGGAAGAAGGCTTAAGAAATGGTGTTTACCTTGCCAAGCTTGCAAAGTTCTTTGCACCTAATGTGGTGTCAGACAAAAAGATCTATGATGTGGAACAGGCACGCTATAAGGTAATAACCTTGTCAGTTCTTTCACTGACAAGACAAAAAAATAAAATTTTTGTCTTCCAACTATAAAATATTACCAAGCAAGATTGGTTAATTTAGTTTCTGTATCTCTCTTGGGACTAGATGGAAGACTCACAGCAGTAAGAAGTCAGCATGCTAAGTTTAGAAATATTTTACACTTAGAAAAATTATGCTGATGTCACTTCAAGTTTTTAAGGCTGAACAAATTACATTTCTGGTTCCAGTAAGAACATGAGCTTTATAATTTATAAAGTTATTTCTCCTTAGGAATAGGAGTCAAAAGCAATTTGATAAATATTCCAAACTTTTCTCATCTTGTATGGAAGGATATTTGACATTTACTTCATTAGATCTATGTGTTTACTTTATCAACTTTAACACTGAAAAGCAGAAAATAAGCAACCATTAACTGAGCTTAGCTCGTTACCAGTGCAAGCCATTTGTTATCTCTAAGATCCTTGATAATATATAAATATGTACATTCATACACAACAGTTCCACTATGGAATGCATTTTCTCAACATGTAGAGTGGGCAGAAAAAATTTGAAGTGGACATTTTTAAGGTGTAACAACTGGCTCTTGAGAGCTGAGAAATTATTTAGGTCCCATATGGTTAACAGAAACATGGTTAAGAATTCTGGGTACATTTAAATGTTTCTCTTGAAAATCTCCAAAACTTGAGTTCAAATTTCTTTTCTTGCTTTACTGTAAAAAATAACATTAATTTTAAAAAAAATTATATATATATATATATATACACTCTCCCACTTCGTTCTTATGCTGCTTGAATAGCATGTAGGGAGGGTCAGGTATTCACATAGAACTGAAGATTGACTAAGACCATGTTATGTGTTCTCCTTCATAAGAGTGCCTGTTATGTTACCACTTCTGTATTTTGGTTCCTGGTATTTGATATGCAGCCTCTACTCCTGAAGCTCAAACAACTACTGAATTGTTTCCATTTCAAACACAGTCCACCCTGATGGGTACAAATCTGGCTTACATAACATGAAAGAATGAGCTGGACTCAGCATGAGATTGTTGATGTGTTAGGATGCTTCATTAGAAAGATTGAGGCTATTACACTTTGGTCTCCAGGTTCAAAAAAGGCTAAATTCCTTGAATTTAGCTTCAGGATCTAAAACTGGGAAACAGCAGGAAGATAAATAACCAAAATTTTTTTACCTAATGTGATTTTTATAGTCTTCTCCTTCTATCTTTCTAATAGAGATCTGGCCTTCATTTTCGGCACACTGACAACACTGTGCAGTGGTTAAGAGCAATGGAGTCCATTGGTCTGCCTAAGGTAAGCCTTCAAATTTTAGGAACGAAAGTGGCTTAAGTCACTGGCTCCCCTTTCTTCTGCTTGAGCATAAACAGTTCCTTACTGTAAGTCTACAGGGAAGAGGTAATTCAGAAAACAACTCTGAAAAGAAGGTAATGTGGAAAGCAGTGGGAGTGTCAGTTCTGTGTTACTGCTGCCAGTGTATGTGGGCTGAGGCTGCTGTGGATGAACACTGTGGGTGAAAATGCTCAGGAAATGCCCCTGTGTGAAGACAAATGGGACACTAGCAGTGTTTTAACTAAATCTTCTTGCTAGTACAGCCTTTGTGGGGGCCTGAAAGGAATGTGGTTTAAGCAGAAAACTAAATATTTGCTCCCTTTAGGTTACCTCTTTGCATCGTGTCTCTTGCTGCCTCTTCCTCTTAATGTACATTCCAGTTTCTCTGCCTCTACTCTGTTTCTAGACTGCTCTTGTACCCTCCAGTGCTTCTGTGTGACTATGCTGCTGCTCTCCAACTGCTCTCCCAACTGCTTTCTTGGGTCGCCTCTTATATTTATCTTCCTCCTTGCGGGTCTTCACTTGTCATCTCCCCCCCTCTGCTGCTGTTTCTGAGCACCAATGAGTCTATTTTGGAAAATCCTTTAAGGAAGGTCTGTGCGGAAAGACCTATGCTGCTTGTTTGGACATTTTGGCACCCACACACAGCCTGAGGTGAGCAATTCCTTGCCCAGGGTGCCTGAGTGATGGCAGCCACAGTGCTGCCTGATGGACCGTGGTCAGGCACAGCAGAGGTGCTCAGGCAGCTGCTGGAAGGGCTACATGGACTAATGGCCAGCCACTGTAGGCAAATTCAGTGCAGGTGCCCATATGCACAGAAGGGCACCCATGGCTGCCATCAAAAATGCCATACAGACAGGAAGGGTCCTGCCTTTCCCAGGTGAGGGTTTTTTCCCCTCCTTGTGTCCTCTGTTCAGCTGGTTGATTTCCACCCTGCCATCCCTCCTCTGACAGATTATGTTTCTGTTGCAGAGGATGGTCATGGCCAACAACTTTCTCAATTCTCCCTCACAAAGCTGTTTTGAGCAAAAGAGGGGGCACTGTGCTCCTGTCTTACTCAATCTTGTCCTATTAACCATGGGACAGTGCAGCCCCATGTGCTTGGCCTGGACTGGAAGCATGCTGCCAACTCTCAGGGTTAACTAAGTCTTTTATTATATTTTTGTGGAGAAACAGTGTTTAGTGACTGGGACCAAGGCCAGGAACAAATTAGTGGTAGAACCAGAACTGGAACTTATGATGTGACTTCTTGGCTAAATTTTTGCTTAATATTCCTCTCTGTAAATATCTTTGTAAATGATGTATTCATAGAGTTCAGGGTGCTGGCAGTTAGAATTATGCACTTTTAAACCATACTTGATAAGTTTGGTTTTCAATGAGGCTTTGCAACTTGTAACTGCATTCCAGATTTTGGGTGTCTGTAGGAGCACAAGCACTACTGGCTGAGCTTGTGCCAAAGGACCTTTTCTAAAAGTCTTGTTGAAATGCTGTCTGCTTATCTTCCTTTTTTCCCCCTCTCATTAAGTAGCTTTATGCTTTATTAAGTTCTTTATGGAAACTACTGATAAAGTTAAAATAACATCAGAAGAGACTTGATTTATAACTGTATAGAAGTAGCAGCTGAAATTCTCTAAGTTTAAGATATTTAAGATATGGTTAAGCAGAGTAAACTTTTCTGCTCAGTAACAAGTCTTCTTTAATTATACGCTCTTTACTTTTTAGATCTTTTATCCAGAGACCACAGACGTCTATGACAGGAAAAACATCCCTAGAATGATATACTGCATTCATGCTCTAAGGTAACTGGCGATGGGAATAAAAGTTATAGTAGCTGCCAAAGCTGAGACTATAAGTCTGGAAATGGCTGTAGGGTAACCAGTGTGTCAAAATCTGTCAGCATTTATAAGTTCATTAATTTTAGGTTAGAGACAAAACTTAAACTTTGTCAAGACTGTTGGCCAATTTATTTTCAAAATGGAAATTAAGGACTACTGAATTTAGCACATACACCCCTTTCTCACTAGTATGCCTCTTCAAAAGTGCACATAGAATTTCAAAACACATACTGCAACAGAAATCAAATAAATAAAGAGAAACTTAGCAATATATTAGTATAACCATGGTGCAGATATGCTGATCAGAGTGAAAATGATGATGAACTGACATCTTTCTGTCCCGAAAGTGAAGCAAACAATTACCATATTCTGAGGTAATTCACATAAAAATTAACATTTTCCAAGATTTCAAAATTTTGAGCACCTTGATTTGGAAAGCAAAGTCAGGGAGGCTTTGACTACACCACAGAAAATAGAGCTGAAAGAATTTTAGTGTCCTTCCTTAAGGATTTTCTTGATGTTTAGCACAAAAACATTTGCTCTATGCTGTTCCTGGTATGAGGGACAGTGGTGTTGGCAGACAGCTCCACCCTCCTGTGGCTCTCTTAGCTCATTTCCTGCATGTGGAGGCCTTTTCTTTCATTACTTTTTTGCAACTAAGACTTCAGAGAACATAATTAACTTACGTCCCAGACTCTCCTCTATGTTTCTAACAGTATTCAAAGGCACATCAGCTGCTCCAGGGCTATCAGTCAGAAGCTATTCAATACATGCTTTATTGAAACCTTTTTTAGGGCTAATCCTTGAAAGGATGTGCCCCCTCTTCTACTCTGGGATGCGCACACACTGTCAATAAATAAGACGTGTCACTAAAGTTCATCAGTTTCCTTTACACGCTAGGTGTTCAAGTTGACAGCCGGGTATTTTTTCGTCATCTTTGTCAAGTGTTGCCCCTTGAAGTTATTATACCTGGTGTAACGTTAGCAGGGCAGGACTACTTGAGGGTGGTTCTTCCCTATAACTTGGTAGTGCAGTCTGTTTTGACAGCAAGTGCCTTGTGTAAGCTTGAAGTGATTTCCTAAAGAGGATGTGCAGGGCTATAACGTTAACCAGCTAAGGGCTGACACAGCTGCATGTCCCCCTAGTCGTGTTACGGGCCAGCTCCAGCTTTTTGCAGGGGGTAGAATAACACATTTAATTTGCCCAACATTTGCTTCCTCATATATGTAGGAAATTATGAACTATGGATTTGAATGTTGCATAAACAACAACACCATCAATACCTCCTTAATATCTGCCTTACCTTTGAAATGGCAATAACTCTTATCTTGAACTGAGTTTTATATGGTTTGACCTTTGGTAGAATTTTTCCTTTCTCCATCTTGACATAACCTAGGATTTATACCAGTATCAGAATAAGTTTGTGTTCTCTCAGCTTTCGCTTACAACTTTGTCTCATTTACATTACTTTTCCTTGCTGTATATCAACACAAATCTCTAACTCTGTACTTTTTTTTTAATTATTATTTTAATGCTGTTTTTTAGAAAAGGACTCTGTATCAAATGTCATGCCACACTGAATAGGTCTGCAATACTTCTGCTTATGATGACGCTCACTACACTCACACTTTCCTGTGTAGGCCCATGTGTATGCATATGATACAAGATGTCATAACAGAAGAAACAATGATTCTGTTTGACTTATTTCCATAACTTTCCCTACAGTGCATGCCATAAGTCCTTCACTGGAGTCCTTTGAATCGAACTCCGCTGTCAGTATTGAATGGTGCATAGACTACATTGAAAGATCTCTGGGAAACAACAGAATTAAGGACAGGACACTTTGCTAGGCCGGCAGTGTTGTTAGTTGAGTTGGCATGAGAGGAATGCTGAGCTGTAGGAGTCTAGTTCTGTTCCCCTTCTGCTGATCTTTGAAGTACCAATCTGCTGGTGTCTGTGCTCCCAGCTCCATGCCACGTACCCCATCTGCTCTACATTCCGTGTTTGTCACAGCCCCCTCTCCAGGAAACATGGTTTGAAAGGTCCGTGTCTCTGTCCTTCTCAGGGAGCTACACTCCAGCATTGAAAACCAGCAAGCAGGTTTTCACCTTTGCAGTGGTAGCTTAAGTGCACGTGATCACCATTGGATTTAGATGCTAAATTGTGATGCATCTTGCAGCACACGCTAAATTTTCAAAGGCCCATAGTTTTGAAATATGGAGCACTTTCTCAGAGAGGTAAGGAGTTATCTACTTTATGTTCTTTTTTAGTTGCTATGAAGTCATTACTCTGAAGCAACATTTCCAACAAAACCATGTAAATTTAAAACAAGGTATTTCCTTCTCTCATTCTTGAAAATCCTGAAGCCGTCTTTAATTCAGATTTTTCCTACCTGAATTCTTTTATGTGCAGTGTGCATAACTTAAGTGTTTAAAAAAGACCAGTTATAACTGCCCCTTTGAGAGGTATGAAACAGCCTTAACTGTAGGTAACAGGAGCAAAAATTACATCCAGAAACTGTATTTGACATCTGAAATTAACATTAATTATCACTTTGCAGGGAAGGTCCTCAATAATTTGGTGTTTCAATGATCTTTGAGCTTGTAGAGGGCCTGAAGATATACAATTACACTAAGCATGTTGTCTTAAATATGTTTTTAGCATATGCCCTGTTTCAAGTCTGAAATAAAGACAATTGCACTTACAACATATGACTTGTGCTGTCAAATACAGCTTTGTTCTGGTCAGGAAGGAATCATAGAATCAGTTGGGCTGGAAAGAACCTCTGAGATCAAGTCCAACCCTTGAACCACTACCACCATGGAGTGACTTAAGAAACAGTTTCTAGACTCTTGTTGAATATAGACTCTTGGGTTTTTTTTGTTGAAACACTAATCCTGAAATCTGACTTGAAAAATATAAAGGAGTAGGTTTCATTTCTTGCACCTTTTTTTTTTTTTTTTTTTTTTTTTTTTTTTTTAA
>VYXB01004071.1:0-79325 GCA_013397135.1 Pachyramphus minor | reverse complement strand
AAGATGCTAACAGTGATTCTTGTTCATAAATAGCAGTGCTTAGAGACATTTTTTTCCTGAAAAATTCAGTTTTCAAATTATCTTTGCAAACAGATCACAGCTACATCCTAGACAAACTCTTCCTCCAAAACAAAACATTTTGAAGCTGGACAGCTTCAAAACATTGTTTTCCTAAGAAAGGGTTAAATAATAGGCATGTTTTAAAAGAAAAGGCACACTATTTTCAGATCTGTTTTTTATGGCATGTTATACATCAGCTAAGCTTAAAACAAGACCCTGGAATCTGCCTAATATGAGTTACAGTTATGTGGGTGAGGCTTCGTATATGAGGGAGTTTTACTTGGGGACTGCTCTTTCCCCTTTGTTTCCCTCTTGTTTCTGACGCCTCATATCCAGCTTTCTTAACCACCAGGTCTCCTGCTTTCGACTCTGTGGTTTCCTGAGGTTTGATTTACACTACAAAAGCATTAAGCAATCTGGTTCAAGTGAAGTTATACCTTAAAACAGAGTAGGAATGTCTTTGTGTTCCCTGCAAGACTCTAAGCACATTTTCAGCACCATCTGGTGGTTAATAAGTTTACCAAAAACGAAGGAGCATAGAAGGTACCACACATGGCTCAGCATATTCCTGGAAGTGCTGAACAGCAAAAAAAGTATTCTCTAATGTTCATAACACTCTTTCTTCCACTGTCCATTGTGATGACCTAAAAAAAGAGCCAGCACAGCCCTGTGATGCTGCTGATCTCCATAACTGTTTGTGTGATCCCATATGCTTCAGCCAGGATTGTGTCCCTGTCTGAAACATAGCGCAAAATCTCTTTCTACCAAGAAAGACTGGAAGGCAGATCAGGGTAACAGAGGAACCTGGCTCATTACTATAGTCATGGGAGGTTTTCTCCTGCAATAGCTAGCTTGCCTTTTAGATGGCTTAGAAGAAGCAATGATTTTGAGTGTCAGCCTACCTGAGATCTGTTGTTTTGTTCATCCAGAGTGTGACAGAGCAGAGTAGCTGTGATAGCATGGCAGATAAATGCTGATTCTGTGTGCTCTGAAATAGAGTAGCTGCAAATACTTGTTTTGAAATCTCATTCTACAGTTTGCTAGTAACAAAAAAACCCTCTACAACAAAACACGAAAGGGAACTGTGCCCTTCTAGAAACCAAAACCCTCAGCCACAATAACATTTGCAATTAATGAAGTCGGGGTGAAGTAAGTTAAAAAAAAAGGTGGAAAACAATCCATTTGGAGAAGTGCATTATATAAGTGTTTTTTTAATGTCTATCATTTTTGATGCCTTCTTGATAAATTCACTTGTTTATTGAATTTCAGTGATAAAGTATAGAAACATCAGGCTTTTTTATTTAAATACGTGTTTTGTGATTAGAAGATACTAAGAAAATATGGATGTATTCAGCCTTTTTTTCAGGTAGCACCCCAGAGCTCTAGGAATAATGACTACAGGTATTTTTCATGCAATATTGAAACAAAAATATTAGTTCTTGTATAGCACTTTAAGCTTTTTTTATTTTCCAAAATTTAAATAGCTAAGAACACAAATATATTTGAGATGGTCTTGGACAGACTTACAGGTCCTTGTTTCTCTATGTTCAGCAAGAAGCATGTCAGGGATTTATATCTTTGGCTATTCATTATAGGAATGCAAGTCAATAAAGCACACACAGGACAAAAGCTATAAGGTGTACTTAAGTACGTTCACATCTTGATTTTTTTTGCAATACTAGCTTTTGCGTTTCTTTAGTTATCTCTCACTGAGGTTTTCTACTTGTTTACACATCCCCTGTGATCTGAGATACACTGAAAGTGCCCCTCTGTTAGAGATGCTGCTTGGAAATAGAAAAGATTTCTCCTTCTGCAAGACTTAAAAGTACAGCATAAAGAAAATTTTAAATAATTTATTCTGTATTGGCATGTGAAAGTCAAGGTTTAAATGTTTCATAGAAGTGCTTTTCTCTTGTACAGAGAAGCAAACACCTCAACCACATGCACTTTAAATCCCTTTTTTTCTTCTTTGCAGTTTATATCTCTTCAAACTTGGATTAGCTCCACAGATCCAGGACCTTCTGGGAAAAGTAGACTTTACAGGTAAAAAACTGCTTTTCTAATCATCCATTAGATGATGTTTTCACCCTATAAATCTGCTAACATTGTACATATTTTCTATTATTGTCTTTCTCCTCTGACAACATTGTTCCAAACACATCCTAATTAAACAAGTGGGAGGTTGCTATTTTTACTGAATGTCAGTCTCTGAAGGACTGAAGGGAGTGTGTTTGCAGGAAATACTTGTCATATCTTAGATTTCTTCAAAATGGGGAGAGAAACTGATTAGAATCTCTGGCCAAACACCCATGTTTGTAGGTATGGTGATACATAATAAAACTCTTGAGCTTTTGTTCTGATAATACTTCTTTTTTTGTGTGTGTAAATAGAGGAAGAAATCAGCAACATGCGAAAGGAGCTAGAGAAGTATGGTATACAGATGCCATCTTTTAGTAAAATTGGTGGGATTCTGGCCAGTGAATTATCAGTGGATGAAGCTGCATGTAAGTGTGGATCTTGTTGTGTGCTCTACTGTATACTTGACAGAATGCTATCAAAATATTTTCTGCATTTTAATTCACCTAATTTGCAACGTAATAACTGGAAAGAAAAACAAGCAAGTTTTCACTTCAGACTATCACATTGCTTCACTGTTACGAGACATCTTGCAATTTTTCAGTCTGTGTTTTTTAGTATCTCCATTGAACCACAGGAAGTGCACCAGTAGCAAAGACTTCTTAGAATAATTTGTATGGGTTTAATGTTTTGGTAGCTAGTGCTCTTCAGAATAATGAGCTGGGATCTGTGCATGCTGTGCACCATATGGGTACAATATACAATGGGCCATGGGAACATGCTGTCTTCTCTGTGCCTCCTTTTTTTTTTTCTTTTTCTAGGGGGAGGTTGGGTGGGAGAGCCTTTTTCAGTTTTCCTAGAACACCCAAACAGGTTGCTGTGAGGACAAGTCACTGCTCCAGACAGACAGTTCTCTCATATACGGTAGTGTATATGTGGAGTTTGCCTTCATGGATAACTTTCAATCTGTCTGACCACTGGTGTGTGACCCATAGCATGGTAAAACTCTGCTGGAGGGTACTTCCCAATGACACGTGTGGAATAAGCTTTGCCTTTTTAAGAGAACTGAATGGTTATGGTGCTTCTGAGTCTATCTTGAACAGCTTCCACTCAAAAACAAAACTAAACACTTTTTTTGCTGCCCATGCTTACTCATCTGTAAATCTGGGTGATTTTCTCTATTTAACTTTTTTTTGCTAGAACGAAACAATATGTTAAAAATTTGCTTCAATTTCAATTATATGATATCAAGGATGTTAGCTTACATCAATACTTCAGCTCTAGTTATTTTTTTCACGATCATAGCCTTTTTTCAGAAAGGCAAACTGAACAACAAAAGGGTTAGCTTTAGTATATTACATTGCAACTTTGTTAAACCTTGCAAAGTGCATAATTCAAACAAGCTAATTCATGATGTGTAAGGAAATTTCCAGAGCTTAACTTAAAACACACCTGATATTGATTCATGTTGTCTCTATTGTGTATTTTGAAGCCTGTTTAATATGTGCATACTTCTCCAAAGCTTGCTCTTAAAACAATGCCTTTGGAAGTGGGGGTAGTTTGTGTCCTTTTTTTTTCTTTTTCCCTTTTTTTTTGCAGATTTTCAGAGATTTAATGACTACTAAACACTTTTACATAGAGTTTCCTTCTGAAATTGAAAAAGCTGGAACATCCTCTCTGAAAGCCTTACTGTAGGGTTTCCTTTACCTTCTGAAGTGGTTTTGGTCTTAAAGGCAGGGTTTCCTGATGCTGGTTCTGTCCCTCTGGGCAAGGATTGTGCTATAGATAACATGCTCTGCCTCAGAACAGGAAAGGTCTGTTATGAGAATCCTCATACATTAGTGAGGTTGGATATGGAGACCCTGCCAGAGGAAGGGCTCTGCCATCCTTCTTCCTAAATGGAGTATGCAAAAGGAGATATGAAGTGAAACAACTGCTGATGACTCCTACTTTGCTGCCAGCAACAGTAGAAATCAATGTGCAAAGAGTAAGCTTAAGTGCTTTCGCAAACAGCTTATTCCACAAGGAAAACCTCTCTGTTATTCCATGCTTCTAGCCTGCTCTTTCAAACCCGATCAGGCTTCTCACTGTTTCTCTTGGCAGGTGGGTTCACATCTACCTGTTCACTTCTATCCTAATCTTAAATTTACATTTTGAATACTTTTTACTAGCTCCATTTAGGTCAGAGATGCCTCTTACAGAACTGTGGAAGAAATTATGTCCTTCCTATGTGTTTTGTTATATGAGGGTGTTGCATCTAAGAAGGACAGTGTTCTCTTAGCCCCTTGAAGATGATATAGATGTACACAGAATCATAGAATGTCTCAAGTTGGAAGAGACCCAAGTCCAAGTCCTTAATCCTCACAGGATTACTTAAAAATAAGTCATATAGTTAAGAGCATTGTCCATATGTTTCTTGAATCTTGGTGGGTTTGGTGCTGTGACCAGTTCCATGGGAAGCCTGTTCCAGTGACTGACCACCCTCTAAATGAAGAACCTATTCCTAATATCCAGTGTGAACTTTCCCTTTTCACAAAGTTTAATGACAAATGAACTAGTGTGTGTTTCTGCTTGTATCTTCTCCACCATGCTAGCTGCTTGTGTTTCCCATCTGGTACTGTGCTGAACTGATCTAGAGTGAAATCATTTAAGAACGACTTCCTGGCTTGAACTTAGTGCTAAGAGTATCCACCAAAAATGTACAGCCTGTTCCAGTAGCTGCCATCTCTGAAGATGTATAGCTTCACTTCATGCTTCATTTGCTTCTGCTGAATTTTCAATGATCTACTCTCCTGTCTTACTTTCCTAAATTTGTACAGTCCTTTGTTTTCCTAAAACCCCAGATCTGAAGCATCTTTCATTTCTTTCAAAAAGTCTCTCAACTCAGATATTTAGCCCCTCAGTTAAACTTAACCCAAAGAAAAGGTTTTTACTGCTTTTCTCTGCTTCATTAGAAACATGCAAGGCCATGTAGCAAGTAAGTACTGATAAAATAAAAAACATGACTGTTGTGTTTTCCCTCACACATCTCTTAGGTGCCATGAAAGTAAATTCTAGACAAGCTGCTGTGGTGATAAATGGGCAGCTTTGGTGTTTGTCCTTTGGATTATGATCTGGACATACATTTATCAAGAATTACACTTTCTATAGTAAAGTCTGTAAAATCTTTGAGATTAATGTGCTACCAGTCAGTCATTGGGGTCTGTTTGTAGCATGAAGGTCCAAATCAAGTGTAGCTCCAGTGCAAGTCCTTCTTCTCAACTGCTCAACTGCAGCGAACAACTGGGAATGGTGTGTTAGCCACTACTCTACACCTAATTCAGCTGCAAGTGGTTTTGAATTTGTGCACTCGTGCAAATGTAGTGTGTGAAAAAACATGAGAATGTTTCTGACTCTCAAATTCTTGGAGTCAAGCATTTGTTTAATAGTTGAAGTTTTCTTGTTTCCTCAAAGGAAAGGTTTAACACTTAAGCTGGTCAATCTCTGTAGTGAGTCCTATGACACTTTTTCTCCCTTTCCTGGGTAATAACATTTTGAGAACCCTGCAAAGCCCACTGTATGTTCTTTGTCTCCATTTGAAGTTTGATGTCCTGTGGTTTTGCAGATGGCAGATGGGGGGACGATCACATTATGGTCTCTCAGGCTCCCCAAGTTGTTAATGGAGATCTCATGTTCAAAGAACCAGTTCTTCCAAGGCACACTTAGATGTGATATGCAGGGCTGCACCCTGTCTGGGTGGTCTTAACTGTGTTTTTCCAGAGAACAAGTTTAATGGAGTTTGAATTTCCTGATTCTTGTGCAGCATCTTTCAGATATACTGAGTTTAGACAATACTTTTTTGTCTTGTATCTTTATGGACACAAAGCAGCTTTAAGTTACCAAAAATGCTTTCAATTCATGCATTCTAAATAAAATAAGACTTGACAAATAAAATATAACTAATTTTTTATCTTCTATCAGTAAAACATTAACCCCTGGTTTGGAGAAGAGTGAACATGGGACAGACAGCGATGCACTATCTTTGAGTAAACACAGAACGCTGCAGTCTAGAGGAAACATGGAGGGGGATGTTTGAATGGGAATCTGTAAATTGTTGAACATAAATTAAGCACTAATTTCAAATAAATCAGAAGAAACAGTGACAGTTTTGATGTTTTCACTTCCTGAAATTTAGGTCTGTGCTTTTAATTTTAGTGCATGCAGCAGTAATAGCAATTAATGAAGCTGTTGAGAGAGGAGTAGCTGAGCAAACCATTGCAACTCTGAGGAATCCAAATGCAATGCTGCTCAACGTGGATGAGGAACTGGCACAGGACTATCAGAATGAACTCTTTGAAGCTAAAAGAAAAAAAGAATCAAACGCAAGACTCAAGGTAGTGGTGTTTTATTAGTACTCCTAGTGTGCATGTTCCTTCATGGTTCTTCACATGTGGTAGCATTACTATTTTAAAAATTCACTTAATTTTTAAAATCAGTGTAATTTATGAAAAAAAAATTCCAGCTAAATGAATGGTAATGCAACAAGCTGATAGACAATTTTATAACAATACGTTTACTCTGAACATGGTGTAGCTTAACTTTGCCCAAAGGCTAAAAATACCAGAAGACTTAAAACTAAAAAGAACTGATTTTCCACCAATTTGTTTTAGAAAAAACAAATTTACTGTTTAAAAAGTTGTAAAAAGAATGATGCCCCTTTTTGAATATAAAATATGACCTCTGCCACAGATCTTTAATGTTAAATCATTTACTTTGTTCTTTTACATGAGAGCTAATGATTTCTGTAGTTACAAATGCTACACTATATTTGCATGGCTATTTTACATGAACCAGAACACTGCTCAGTCATTTATCACAAAATGCTAACTTCCTTAGTTCATGCAGTCAACAAATTCCTTTAGAAATACGTCCAGCAAATACTTCAGCTGCTGCAGTTTTAATGACACTTGCTAATAGCTTTTGTCTCCGCAAATTGTTTTCTGCATACGAGCAACAATTTTTTGTTTTCTTAGAACGGCACAATCTCTGATGAAGAGAGAGATGTCTATGAGGAGCTGCTGACACAAGCTGAGATTCAAGGCAATATCAATAAGATAAACAGTAAGCCATTCGGGATCCTTATGGAAGTATGCACACAACATATGATCTCCCAGATTGCAGCTAAACACCACCTGAGTCCATCTGAACAAACAAAATATTTCTACGGAAACTTACAAAATATGCACAAGTAGCTAATATATGTCTACAACTGTTTTCTCATGCTACTCCTTCTCTACTAATCTTTGGGGGCGGGGGGCTAATATCTGTTTGTGTTTTTGCTGTAAGGATTCCTCAGTTCAGAATCAAATCATTTTTTGCCTGCTCTATTTCCTTATGTTCCTTTTGTGTATACAATACTGTAAATTTTGACCCCCTCTTCTATATAGAGCCAAAATTCATTCATAAGCTTCCACTTAGCTGTGGCTGAACTGCTCCCACATAGGCTCCATGCAGAGCCAGAGACTCCCTTTGTAGGAGTGGACTTGAAAGAGATAATTCTGTGCTAGATGAAGATTGCCACCCTAACTGGCTTTTACAAAAAGTGAGATGCTGACAGCAATGGACTTCTCCCCCCTCCCCTCCCTGGCCCCACAAAAGCCTTATTTGCTGTTTATAGGCATTGTTTTCATTTCAGTTCACATAGCTTTAGTCCAAGTGAATAAGGCTATTGACCAGCAAGATGAAGTGGCACTGATGGCAGGTTTGAACCATCCTGCTCTGAGCCTACTAGAAGTTCTGCCGCAAAATTCCTCATGGTACCTATTGCAATTGTGTGATTCTAAAGAACAGAAAATGCAGGTAATTGAGTGGAACAGGTACTATGTGTCAGTTTCACTTTTTTTAGTTGATTTTAATCCAGAGAGAAATTGTCTTTACTCTGCCTTCAACATCACTTACGAAAAGTTTTATAAAGATTTCGGAATAACTGATATACTAATTAACACCAAAGAGCTGCATTTGCTCTAAAGTGCTTGATGCCCTTATAAGTCATTACTAAGATGTACGAAGAAAATTTGAAATACAACGTGCAGCCCCTAATACTTTGTTTTCAACATTAATTATAGTTTGAGCACAAATAAAGGTAATATCAAATCATTAACAGCAAATTAAAGTGACAATTGGCTTTTAAGGAAAAAATATATAGATATGATTGAAAATCACAGGAAAAGATTAATGCTGTGTTTACCAGCATTCACAGCACATTGCTGTGCCATTGTATTTGATGCACAGGTGATAGTATAGTCCTAGTGTACCATCATCAGGCTTTATCCATTATCTCTATCAAACTTCAAACCATAATTAAATCTTGTTTTTCTGATCTGTTAGATAGCAGGTATTCCAAATATGTTCGACAAAAATGAAATACAAAAAGAAGTTAGTGTTGCCAATGCTGAAGCTGAGGCTCACAAACTTAGTGAGTAACTGTTTTAATACTCTTTTTTTACCATCACTATTCAATTACATTAAACTAATGAATTGAGTCCACCATTTCTTGCACATAAACAAGGTTCCTCAAACTGAAACCACATTGTTGCATTTTATTCTGGTAATTGTTTGTCTCAGTGTCACGATTGCCAAGTCACCAATTTGTACTGCATTGGGTGTACTCTTACCTGAGACAGCTAACACTTTTTTGTGTGAATAACATGTGCCACTGATAAACACTTTGGTTAAAACTGAAGATAGTGCACAGCTTGGTGGCTTGAGCAGATATATATCAGTGCATCATTAATCCTCACTTGGAAGCAATGACAATACTTACAGAATTAAAATAGAATGATCACATGTAAGAATATTTTCCAATCACTTCACAGAGGGAAATTATTCTCACTTTTAGACACATGTATCTAAATCTAACCTATTCCGCTAAGAATACCACATAACACCGAGTTATAGTTGGTAAAAAATATAGTTAAGGGGGATCTAAATTTGCAGTGCATGTATTGCTGCTTTTGACTGGAAACTTCTTTGCTAGGAAGTAATTCTTTGGTTAATCTGCTGTTATTTCATGCTACATCTGGGCAAGACTTAGTGGCTGTTTTGTCTCTGGCACTGTTGCCAATGCTTTGAATGCAGGCTGATTGCTGTTGTAATGTGCTTAAAGGCTGCACTGTGAGGTTAGCTTAAGCCAGAAGATAAATTTTACTTGATACCTTACATGTTTCAGATTAGGTAGCCATGCTGAGGAGTACTTGCTCTGAAAGAGTTACCTCTTGTAAAGGAAAGGAAGATGAAAATATGATGTGTGAAAAGCATGGCCAGCAATCTGGAGAGAAACTTAGTTCTCATGATTAGTTAGTTTTGTTATGGGATTGTGAGCAACATAGTGTGTTTTGCAAGTTGCATGCTCAGTTTCAGAATAAGAAATCAGTAGCTTGGTTATTGGCTGCAGAACTAGCCTAGTCCATTTGTGGACCTTGACTCTTTTCCTCTTTGCTCTTTCCTCTAAAAATGCATGGACACTAGCTGTGAGAGCCTTTCCTTTTTCTAACCTCAGGAATAGCCTTCAAGGGACAACATGACCCCATATGACTGTGCTCCAAAACAATTGAAATGGGAGGTGAGGAGCTGTTATAGGTGGACCTGTGTACTTAAAAAGGTTTTCAAAGTTTTTGTGTTATATAAGTTCTGAGTGTTGCTGTATACGTGAACTGTGGATGGTGTCTGCTGTACAAGCAGTCTTGTACAGATTCGAGCAGTCAGTGGTGACTAAAAGTGTTCCCTGGATAATAACACACAGAAAAGTCGTATGATAAGGTGGAGGAAATAGGGACTGTTGATGGAAAAGGTGTTTACATAATTGCTATTCTTTACTTGGCCGCATGAACTCTAACCTTCAAGGTTGTTTCCCTTTCTGCAAGACCAGAGTGGTCCCTTGTGCAACATATTCCTAGGTGTGTCCTGGCCTGGATTTCTTCAGAGGTGGCTCCTTCAGGTGTGCAATTATGGTGGCACTGACTAACGTGAGAGGTGTTGTAACATTTCTGCAGCTGCCCATGTGAGAAGTGGTTTTCAGCATTTTTCTGCTGGGCTTCAAATCAGTGATGAAGTCAGTTCAGCAAACACAAAACAGGCGAGTTGTTCAGGTACCAGAAAGGATTATATTCATACTTCTCCTATGCCTCTGCTGTGGTCTGTTTAAATGAAAATCTGAGCTCTGTAGCAAAAGGATCAATTTCTATATGGCAGTGCTTGTGAGGACTGATCTTCCACATTAGCAGACAAATGAGCAGGTGTTGACATGCAGAGACAGTCCTAGAAACCATATCATGTGGTTTTCAATTGGTTCAGCTACCGATTTTCTGCCAGAAGATCCCAACCCTCAACGTATTTGGATGATTTCTACCAGGCCTCCTGAGACAGACAACAATAATTGTGTTGGTGTTGCAGAACAGGCTTGTTTTACCTAGCTCAATTAGGTCCTGCCAAAAGAAGGAGGTGAGGGAGGAAACATGGTGCAGAGGGCAGGGAGTATTTGGGGTGAAGCAAGACTGAGGCACTGGAGCTGACATACCTACTAGTAGCTGATGCAAGCAAACCCAGGAGGAGTTAAGTCTTTTTAGGATGGGGTCAGTTCCTTTTTTTGTGTTGAAGGTACAACAACCAGTCCAGAAACTTTAAAGTCCTCCAGTCAATTATTTGCTGCATACCTTTGAACAGACACTGTTTTCACAACATTCAGCAGTTGTGTCTTGAAATACTTCACAAAAACATTTTTTTCTCTTATGACTGCAAATTAGATTCTTTGGAATAATATAATTGTCATCTCCCTACCATGAAGAGCAAATGGCATATGAAAATTAATAAGCTTTTTTCCCTACTGTTCTTTAGAACTTATAGCGGTTGACAATATCAATACTGCAATTCGTAACTGTGATCCTAGTAAAACACTGATTGCACTGATGAAACCTGAGGCACAGCTGCCTGTTGTTCACTCATTTGCTGCTGCTGTCTATCAGATTGAGCTGTTCAACCTACAACAACAGAATGCTGTGGTAAGAGTGAAAAGCTTACAACCTGCTCATTGGTGTTACGTAGTCAAACCATGAAAGAGAGCAAATGTAGCATGTTGTTCTGTAAAATCAGATATAATTCTCTTTCCATGGTGTAATATATTGCATGAATGGTTTCAGTTGAATAGACAATATTGAATTGCAGAACTTGATACACTTCAATCTGGCTGAGCTCTTGTGTTGCTACAAATCAACTGATATTTTTTAACTGTTGCATGCTCTTAATGAGGACTAACTCTGTTTTATATACTGTATTGAAAAGTGCTCCCCTACAATGAGTAAGATCAGAAGAGATGGGATTGTGGGACAAAAGCAGAAAAGGCTGAATAGATGGGACATACAGCAAACCCAGTGAGCTCCGTCACTGTGTTGTGTCAATCTAACATGCCTGTGATTAGGAGACTTTCTGGGCTTTTTAAATCAAGTCCATCTCTTTGATGGTATCTGGATTGTGTAACTCAAATTCCTTACGTTGCTTATTTAGCTTCCTGACTGCAGTGCATTATTGTCCTACAGAATTACCTGGCACATGATGAACTGTCTATTGCAGTAGAAATGTTGTCAGCTGTTGTGTTACTAAACCAGGCCTTGGAAAATAAGGACATCCTAACAGTAAAGAATCATCTCAGAAACCCATGCATTGGCTTCAATAATCTGGAAGAGGAAAACTTTCAACGGTAAAGGTTCATTTTATCTTGTCTGGATGAGACTTAGCAACCTCTCCAAATAAAGTAGGCACTTTACTGAGTAGGCTATCCTGTGGTGTGGCTATGAAGTTGAAAGTGCTGGAAGACAAACATCTGTGTTTTAAATCAATAAGGAATAGTATAACCATTGCTGAACTAGTTCTGTATCTAAACATAAGCAATCGCACAACCTCAGAGATTTGGAGGCTAGAGATGTGTGAGGTGCAGGAAAAATACCCTTGGAAGGCAAACATTAAGATCTGACAAGAATTTTTCAGACACTAAATAAGAACCAGCTGTAGCTGGAAACTGTGAAGCACTAACCACTGTAATTCTGAAAGATGATCTTTAGAATGCAATAGTGTTTAATATCTAAAGGTCCAGGAAGTTCCTTAAAATGTGGCTGAGCCCTTTTTTGCTTCAGAATTGCAAAGGTCTGAAAAATATAACACAGTCCTGCTTGCTAAAAAGCTGAGTGAGATGCTGTGTCACACATGTATGTTCAACATTACATTACAACCTTCACTTGGCCCAGCTGGTGGAAGCCTCCATGTGCTTCTGGAAGGCAATACAAGGCAAAAGGGGCAGCAGCAGCTGAAGATCTTGACCAGGTTGTCAGGGGACATGAATCTGAGAGCAGCCCTTCCTCACTGTCTCAAAGGTTGTAGGGAGGCAGTCAGATTAGGAATGAGCTCAGTGCTTTGGTTAGAGGGAGATGAATGACCTAAGATGGAGCAAAACTAATCTGTCACTTTGCTAATGTGAGGTGGTGCTTGTGGGAAAGAGAAGTAACATTATAAATATGCAGAAATGGACCACAAAGTCCCAAACGCAGCATTTTTGGCTGAAGTTAGCAACTCAGTCTTAAGATTAAGGTGCCAGTCAATACAGATGAAACATTAGGAATCAGTTGGACTCAACAATAAGATAAAACTTTTTTTATGCCATTATTTTAACCTGCCATGCCAACCATATGTTGAATATCACAGGAAGCTTTGAGTTGCACAACACAAGAGGGAATAGAGAAGAGGTAGAAAGAGTTTATTGAGGGAGATGCTGTTCAATGGCTTTTATCAGAAGATATTAATTTGTTAGGAAGGTGTTGCCTAGACGGGAGAATTTAGGAGAAATATATCATATGTCTCCCAAAATGTGTGTGTTGTGGGAAAGGTTAATAGAATCAGTTGGTAGCTTCTAATAACTCTAGTTAACTCTCATTTTCTTATGAGAGTTGAATGAAGAAAATATCAGAGCCTATCAAATATAAAGTTTAAAATGTATGTAAAGGGCTGTCATGTCACAAAACACCTAGTGGGACTCATTGCTCAATAACACATAAGATTTCTAATAAGAGTAGGTAAATTAAAAGAGCACAACCTTGTTTGTAACTATTAAGTGATACATAGCCTGCAGCTCGGGACGTTCTTAAAAGCAGGCTACTGGATGATTGAAGGACAAATCAGATTAGGAAATGATGAATCTCTCCTATTTATTTTTTGTCTGCCGACCATTCATTCCCCATCTGATGAAAACAGAAGACACTTATTGGATCTGATAGAGTGTGGCAGTTGTATGCTTGATTCATGAATATGAAAATTATTTAACTTGTGTATATTTATACTAATGTGAAGGTTTTCCGCTCATCTTGATCTGTGATCCTTCTAAGAAGAATAGACACAGGCTACAAAAACTGTGCTTGGCGGACCTTGAGTTGTGTCAAGAGGAGCATGATTTTTTTTAATCCCTTTCTCTGCCCATGGCCCATCATCTTCCATGTGGAGGTAGCAGGAGGTGCTACTACCTGATGCTAGGACTGAAATTTTTGTCTTTGAATTCAAGAAGTCAGCCATAGCTTTCTAAAGCAAGAAGCTGACTATAATTTCTCCCACATTTATCTGCTGCACTGTACAGCAAATTGTATGTCCGGTGTATGTATTGCTATCATCCCATGTTACCAAGAAAGTGTTCTGAATTAGTGTATAGGACCATTTTTTCAGATCCTGAAATGCATGTGTATAACAGGCAGTTTGCATGTCTGTATAATTCCTAGCAAGAGCTGAGTTTGTCTGAAATTGATTCTTTGGAAAAAATACTAGTCATTAAATTATGGATGATACATCTGACTAATGCTTTATGGCAGTTTCTCTTACATATGAAATACATTTATGTATTTTATATCTTCTTATAGTTATGCTGATACACTATTGTCTATTAAGTCAGAGGCTTCATCTCAAGGCCAAGATTATTTAAGCTGGAATGATATCCAGAACTGCATTGACATGGTTAATATGCAAATTCAAGAAGAAAATGAAAGTAAGTAATTCTTCCTCTACGTTGCCCACAGAGGTCATAGTCTGGTCTTTGGTAGATAGGTATATACTGAATGGCCTTGTTCAGAAATTTGAGGCTATCAAGTTATGCCAAATTTGCTGGAGCAAGCTATTTCAGAGGCAGTCTGGAAAGCAGTTTTGGGAGCCTTTTTAAGAAACAGGCTGTTTGTGCCCTTCCCATACTCTCGTTAGTGTTACTGTTTCATACTGGTAAGAGAAAATTCATATTTACAGACTTAATGAAACTGGATTATTACTTCCTAAATCTAGTCAAGAGGTTGTCATGGATCCTCAATTTGCTCGCAGTGTGTTCCTCCTGGCAGGGTGGTGTGCTGAGCAGTTTATTTGACTGACAGAGTCACTTTCTTGTCTGAACCACTGCACTCACTAGGACTTGGAATAGACCTTAAGAAAGGTGGTCTTGCATTAGCAATATAGGTCTTAGTACTAAAATAGCTGCACTTGGTTTCAGTGACACTGACCTCTGCTTGGGGATGATTATTCGGGTCAGAGAGCAGAGGAAGAAAGGAGATCTATTTCCATAAGCAAGCCCCATGTCTACATGGTCTCTCTTTGGAAGTCTCAGAGAAACTGATCATTCCCCAAGTCTTATGATGATGTATATCTGTGACCCCAGCAGGTGGATTGTGGTGGGTCTGGGAGTGACTTGTTGAGAGACAATCCACTGCCAGCAGAGATGTCGTCCCTTGCAGGTGATGGGGAAGCCCTTGGCTGATACCTTTCTTGGGTGGCTTTAGCAACCACAAACAGCATATTTCAACACTGTTTAGGGGCAGGGCAAAACTGCTTTTAAACTGCTGAAACAAGTTTGAAGAAAATGAGTTAAGGTTTTTTAAATAAACTCCGTCTTGTTACTTGCTGACTGAAGTACTAGGGCCACTGGTCAACGTTATAAGACTGGTTGTTTAAGGTGAATTACAGGAAATTAGGTTATTATGTAATGCTGTAGTTAGAAGTGCAGTATGTGTGTATTTATCCAAATCAGAGTTTCAAATAATCTGGTCTTAAACTACTTGAAAATAAAACTTTCAGGACTATGAGCCAATATGTTGGTGAATATAAATAGATGTGACACCTGAAATTTACTTAAGCTTCATGTAGATACTCCTACCAAGAAAGTAGGGAAGTCTATTTTCCTTCTTTTGTCAAGGATAATTTTGATTTTTACCATGAGTTTGATTCAGGTAAATCAATAATTGTGGCAGGAAGGAAAACAGTACAACATAATAGCTTCAAGTGAATCTTAGAGCAAAAGTAATTTTAAATCAGCTGCTGTTGCTGCCTCTGCTTCTTGTTATGTGATTTTTCTGTTCTTTGTTTTACTGCTTTGTTTGTACCTGATATTGGGTAAGTTGCATCTTCCTTGGATAAGTACGTCCTTAATAATTTTTCTGTTTCATAGGAATCATTGCAATTGGCCACATTAATGAAGCAGTTGACCAAGGAAATCCTGAGAAAACTCTTGAAGCCTTGCTGTTGCCCACAGCCAAGCTTCAGGATGTGAGACCAGCAAATGCAAGGCATTATCAGGATATTCTGCATCATGCCAAAGCAGAGAAATGCAAGGTTAGAGTTTTCACTGTTGCATTTTGTAAGAAATGAAATCCCAATTCTTTTCACTTGCATCTGTGTTCCTGTCTTGTTCCCCTGACGTTTGGATTAGCTGTGCCAATGGGGTTGTAAATAAGTGTATGACAACAAACTGACACTAATTAATTTTGCACTACAACTTATTCTGACTAGCCAAAGGGATTAATTCTCAATGTATTAATGCAAAGACATATTCTGCATATGTCTTGCTACTGGATTGATGTAACCTCACTTATTTTTAATTCTACTAGGTTGCTGCAGCTATTACAAAATATGGTCAGCAGCAGTGAATTTGTGTAAGGGTATAGTAACAGCTATGGATGGAAGTTGAGGGTTTTGCAAGAAAGGGGTGACAGTCATGGTGCTCATTAACAAACCTTTGGGAAGTACTTTGAGAAGTCTCTGTGACTTAAGCTCTTTTATTATAGTGGACTTTTGTACATATTTCTGTTAACTTTATCATGTAAAAACAAGGTGACAGTCTTGTACGTGCCTTCAGTTTAAAGCTATCTCAGTGGGATATTACTATCTGCTTCCCCCAAAGCAGCGGCCTGGTTAACATTACAGCTCAGGGAAGCATAAACAAAGATCAGCCTAACAGCTTGCAGTATGTGACTGAACACAAGATTAGCTAAAACTTCTAGCACAGCACCTAAAATGTCCAGTGTTTGGAAAAGATACTTGATATTCACACAGTGTGACTCTAAAACTAATACGGTCAGCTGGAGAAAGTCTGCAAACTTTGACTAGTAGAAATATTTTCCTGCTATCTTGTTATCTCACCTGTGGCACCTGCTGTGAAACTGTGTGTTTCTGTACTCTGCTGTCAGAGTTTTGAAAAAGTGTTTGCACAAATAAATTTCTTGCCTGGGTTCCCAGGAAGGGCTGGTTTCCCTGAGCCCTCAATGCTGAAAAGCCTTCTCCCTTGCCACGTGTGCTGGGGAGGGTTTTGTGTGTGCTGACTTTATTTGTCCTGGCTGGGCCAAGGGTCAGTGTTCATGTGCAGGAGTACCTATGTGGGTGGTGGCTGCACAGTGCTGGCCCAGGACATACCATGTGTATAGACAGTAAGCCAGGATGCCCCTGAGGCAGAGACCTAGAGCCAACAGATACCCACATGCCTGCACACAACAACCCTGCCTTGGCTTTTTCTGCAAACCTGTTACCTGCTCCTGTCTCTGTGTGAACATTCTGATAGGAAAGAATTTCGTGTTTCCAAGTCTTGGAACCAAAATTGTGCAATCTCGTTGAAATCTTCTCACTTCAAAATTTATGATGTTCCAAGAGACTTCTGCTAGCATTTATCTTCTGAGCTATTTTGGTTTTGCAGTCTTTTGACAACTACTTAAAACATCCCCCTGTGAACAGCAGTATTGCTCCTATTTCAGAAGAGAGCAAGACACTGTGCTCCTAAAAGAAATACTAAGATACAGG
The DNA here is from genome assembly GCA_013397135.1 of Pachyramphus minor. Taxonomy (NCBI): domain Eukaryota; kingdom Metazoa; phylum Chordata; class Aves; order Passeriformes; family Tyrannidae; genus Pachyramphus; species Pachyramphus minor. The sequence continues at coordinate 62,075 of VYXB01004071.1, read as the reverse complement.
TGGTCAATCACACAGTCATCACCATTCTTTAGGTAAAAGATGATTTAGATGGAGCCTTCCTTAAAAAAAAATCCAAACACAATTGAAAAAATAGTGCAGTTTTTGAAGTCTATTTTGCACTTTTCCTGATCTTTGTTTATAAAGCAGATCTGTCTTTAGTTGCATTTAGCAGATTCTAAGAGTGAGCTGTGGTAAAAGAGAGCATTTGATTTACAAGGATCTGATAGGTCTCCTTGTAAACTTCCTGTGTTCCCGAATATCTGGAAAAACATATGGGTCAAACCTTCTTGCTTGCTGTCTCTTCTCTGCAGCTGTGGTGGCTCTGAGGAAGTGGAGTCTGTACCCAAAACTGTCAGAACCTGTCACAGGTTTTAATCTCAGATCTGTCCTATTTGCTCCTTGCTTGAAACTGAAAATGCAAACTTGGAACTTATTTATTCTTATAATCTTAAATCATAGTGTTTAGCAGTTCTGAAGGCCTTTTCAATCAAATATATTCCCACTGAAGAGAAACCCTCTGTTTATGGAGTGTATTATGGATAACTGAAAAGTTAAACAGATGTACCAAACTTTGAAAGGGTTCCTGTGTTTGGTTGTGAGGGTTTTTTGAGTGATAGGAACACAGGTTTAGTTAGCTTTATTTTCAATAGCTGTATTTTGAATTCTTTTGAAGTTATCTTTAAAGTCTCTTCTTAAGCATTTTGAAGGAATGGCAAGATTAAAACTAACTTAAATTAGGAGCCAGAAGAAATTGAAGAAGGAGTAGTCTTATCAGGCTGCAAATTCCCTTGAGGCATTTTCCAGTGCAAGTTATTTTATTTAAGTAAAGTTTACAATACTATTATCAAACCAACATAAAACATTTTTCTTCTCACTGTCTTACAAGCTGCAGTTACAAATGCAAACAATAATCAGCTGGTTTTATAGGAACTTAGTATATATGTAGCTTTGGAATCTGTAAAAGATGACCCTTTGTTTCCCTAATGTGGACAATCAGTCATAATCAGTTGCAGTATTTGTAACACTGTAGCTATTTCCTGTCAGGATATGGAAACAGAGAATACTACAAAATAGCTTCCCCATTCTGCTTACCAAGCAAGAATAATACATGCCTGGATTCACACTGATAAGAGTTAGCTCCCAGCACTCTTTGTGGGCTAGGGGATTGCAGGCGCTGGCAAAGTGGAAGAACAAGTCTCCAGTGAAAAACTGGTTAAGCAGCCTCATGAAATGTTTCTCTGGAAGAGTCAGGTTCTATATCTATGACTGTAGATTAACTGCTCCTTAAACCTATGTGGACTCTGGCTCTTGATTTTCAACATCCAGGGCAGTATTTGGTCTTGACTGTGTGTGAGAGAGCTTTTGCAAAGTTTGACAGCTCCCAAGCATGTAAAAAGTGCTTTTAGTTGTTCCCATTTCCACTAGGCCAGAAACTTGATTTTGCATCACTGTTCCTGCAGTGATGGTTGGCTGAGAGCTAATTTGAAGTATTTTGAAATCACGAACTGGCCTAAAAGTACTGTTTGAATGTTGACTCCTCTTCTGATGTTCTGAGGCTGGCTTTGGTGATTGATACTCTGGTGGCTTCTCCATGGCTTCAGAAAGAAATGGATGGAGGTATAGAGCTTCTTCCTTGAATCTAGGAACACAGTTGTTGCAATACATGTGATAAAATTATAGAGCTGGATAAGTGTATTTTTGGAGATATTCCCTGTGTGGAAGGAAATAAATTGTATGGAGACTGTGTTTTTTAAACACTTTTTACAGTTTGATTGTCATACCTGAGATTGTTGCTGTGTTAATACTGTAAAAAGTCATAATTCCAATAATAAAAATACATGACTAAATTCATTTTTCCCTGTGTAGCTTAACCATTGTTAGATAAATATTGGATTGACTTCTAATTTTTGACATTAGAAAATAGAGGAAAGGATCAAGACAACTGTTTAAGCTGCTAAGACATAAAGCAATTAGATAAAATGAATACAGCCCATCTGTGCTGTAATAGTAATAGTTGATGTGATGGACAATAAGGATAATATTGCTTGGCACAAAGCAAATAGCAAAGATAGTAAGGATCAAAAGACTGACTTTAACATACCAGAACCATTCGTGAGTCTTGAGTGTTCGTATAATTGAGATATAGCAGAAAGCAATAGTTGCAAGAGGTGTCAAAAAACCAAATATAGCTAAAGAAACATAGTAGTAGAACTGGAAGGAAGATATCATTTCACAGGCATTGTGCACATCATGGCAGGTATAAATGCCAAGTTGCTTCACATAATAGCTTTGCTGCATGATGCAAAGTGGGAGCATGTACAAGAAGACAATGGTCCACACAGCAGCGCACGCTGCAATGGCATAGGCGCGACTGGGGAGGCTCTTGTAGGTGAAGGGGTGAACAATGGCCATGTAGCGGCTGACGCTGATGCATGTGAGCAGCAGAATGGAGCAGTACATGTTGCCATAAAACACTGCCGTGGTAGCTCTGCACATCATTTCCCCAAATACCCAGTTGTTCCCATTGACGTGGTATGCTATTTTGAAGGGCAGCATGATGCAAAAGAGCAGATCTGAAACAGCCAAGTTTGTGTAGAGGATGGCAGTGCACACAGGGCGGATCCTGAACAGTAGCATCCACAAAGTGATGGCATTCGATGGTACACCCAATAAAACAGCACTGAGGTAGACAGCAGGTATTAGCTTGGTACTCAGAGAACTGGTCAAGTATTCCAGTGTGGTGTTGTTCACTTCTGTTAAAGTGGAGTCGTTTGACTTTTTTGAAGTGCATTTGTTTTCTCTGATATGGATGGTTGTTGTCTCCCCTTCTATAGCATAAGGGGGGATGTAATCATAGTCTCTTGCTGAAATTCCACGGAAAGTCTTGATAAGAGACACAGTTTTAATTGCAGAGTCATTCTGTGAAAATTCTGAACCTTAAAAACACCAAAAACTTGTTAAAAACTACAACCTGCCAGATTAGCAATATAATTCACCTTCAGGTAGAGAGAGAGGAAGGTAAACATCTCCACATGAAAAGCATTATATTTTTAAAAGATTTAGTGACATTATCGTTTGCTTTGGGTGTTCAATCAAATGTACTGAGAACAGACTTTGCTTGTCATTTCACACCCAATCTTGAAAATATATTGTTAATTTAGTGCTAAGCTGATCTTTCTGCATTTTTACATGTTTTCAGTAATCTTTGATTAAAAAATACCAGACTCTTCTGTAATGTTTATGACCTGTGGAGGGTTTTTCCTCCACAGTAGTAATGTTGGTAATTCATCATATAAGCAGCAGCTTTGGTTTAAGCTTGATCAGAATTTCCAAAGCAAACAGTATTTCCATTCTTGTCACTTAGAGTATGAAATGCATGACTGCAAAAGATGTGAAAGGCACTGTCTTGTCTAACACAGACTGAAACTTTCAAATTAAAAAACTGAAATAACCTTCAATTTTTTTGGTCTCACATATCAAATTAATGTTATTCCTCAGCTTCTGACTAAAGCAAACCAAATCTTTTCCAGCTTCTTGTGCCTGAGCAAGGGCAGTTAGTTTTGAGAACTACTGACAACATATGCTTGGGCTGGTACTAGGTGTAATTTACTGGTAACTGAATAAAACGTTTCAGGAAGCAGGAAAGTCTTCAGTAGGTAAATATTGTTAGCATGTGGACAAAACCAATAATACCACTTTTATTAATGCCTGTTCTTCAGTCTTTAGTAGAGGACTTTGTAGAGGCATTGACACTTCCACATGAAGCACAAATGTGCCCAAAATGCTTTCTTAAACCCATGTGTTTTAAAATAATTTTGCGGAGTAAACAGCTGTGTAAGTAAAATTGTATTCAGCTGTGTTTAATGCAAAAAGACTTTGTAAAGCTTAGAGCATGAGTCATAAAACTGGAATTCATAAGCAAATTGAAATTTGGATGAAAACCTGTGTACTTTTTTTTTACCTTTCCATAGTTGAACAAAATATGGAATACTGTTTTATCAATGCTAACTGGCTGATTTATGGTAGAATATTTTTAAATCATAATTAGTAGACTCCATCCCTTTTAATATTATTTTTGACAGCTAATCCAGAAAATTAGTTCTAACAGCTCTTTACATGCCCATGTATCCACATATATGATGTATAAATATAGTGTGTGTATATATCATAAATATAAATTATTTGAAAACAGCTTTAATTGTAGAGAGAAAAAGAAACTTATGATTTAATANTTTAATAATTAATAATTTTATAATTATTATAATTTAAAATCACCATATCACTACAGAAATACTAGAGAAAAGATATGTCTGCAGCAAGTGCAGTGATTTTATTTATTCCCTTATATAAAATTCTTTCTAGAAAATGACTAGGGGGGAGGTAAAGCATCACTGAAAGGAAGGAATAAAAATCTGCTTTAAATGAGACTTCCTAGTGTATAGTTTTTCTATAATGTTACATGTGCAATCTACTTCGGGTTTGCAGCTTCTGAAGAGACAACATTATCAAAAAGCCCATGTTATTGACTAAAATATGGAATAGATACAGAAAGGAGGACTCACCTGTTGTCCAAAGACTGGAAGTAAGAGTGAGAAGTCCAGTGAAAACCAGTATCTTCATTGTAGCTTGTGAAATCCAGCAAGCAAAACAATGTTACTGCTCTAGTTTATCTTGAGAGGCATTTGGTGGGGGATTTTTTTCCCCTCTGTAGGTGACTAAAGAATGATTGATCTGTCCTGCAGAAGCATCCTGTAAGCATGAGGTTTATGGTAAGGAGATAATTTTCTCTTTGTCTACTACAGAAAGAGGGTGTGACGTATCTAAATATGCACACATGACTCAGTTTCAGCCTCTGCCCAACCCAGAGATAAAATTGCTTTACAGCAGCAATTTAACTCCTAATTTACCATGACCCTGACACTTACATGCAGGGTTCTGCTGAAATTTGTACATACAGATATTTGGGGTAGAAAGATGTTTTCTGGAAAAATCAAAGGGTGTGTTTAGTAAATCCTCAAGGGTCTCATCTAGAGAACAAAATATCGCATGACTGAACTCTGTACTCTTCTCCAGGGAGAAGACAGGCTTAGAAATGTGCGATGATCTCAGTTTAGCAAAGGTGAAGGTGGAAAGAAGCCACATGTACAAACATGCCTTAAAAAACCTGTGTTCCGCTTTGCCTTTTGTCTCCCTATCCGCTCTTAGCTGTCTGCTTCCTTCGATCCAGCTCACATAGTTCCCACCTCTCCACAGCCTGCAGCCTTTAAAACCTTTCCCCTATTTTGGTTTGCTGTTTTGTTCATCCCTCCTTTTTTTCTCTGCCTGTTTTTGGTTTGTTTGGTTTTTTATTTTGGTAGGTTGTTTGTTTGGGTTTTTTTCTCCCTTGAATGGTAAATAACAAAATGGCTTTTTACAGTAGGCTAAATTAGCCCAAGCCTTGTTCAGGCTTCCAACCCAGTTGTGAGGCTCAGAATAAATGGTATTTGGCTGCAGAGCAGTATTTTTATCTGTTCTTGTATTTAATGTGTAAATGCTTGCCACTAGATAAGGAATTCTTTTCAGTTGCTCAATCCTTTTCTCAAAATTGTCAGCTGTAGTTTAGGAATTTATTATATGCTCTCTCAAGTGTTAACTCTAACTCTCAATAGAAAAATGTGCAGTCCACTGTCCTGTGATTGTCTGTCACTACTTGATGTCATTTATATGCTCTGCTACCTTGTTTATATATAAGATACAAACTGAAGAGCATGTCTCTAGGGTTTTTTATCCCGTTTTTTCTTCATAATTTCTGTGGATATCAGATGTATTTGTTCTTTGGCCTGGAGATAAAACCAGAGTATTCATTGCAAAGCTGGTTCTTTGTCCACAGTGTTTTAATTTGGCTGGGATTTTTTCCTGAAATATTTGTGTATATATATATCCTAGATCTTTATCAACTGATACATTAATTTCTCTCATCATTAGTCGATTATAGACCTGGCACTTCTATTTCCTCTTTCACATAAATTTTTCCCCCTCCTATTGGATTAGACTTTAAATGCTACTTTAACTGTGAAACTCTATTTTGTCTGCTGAAGTGTTGGTTCAACCGTGAACCTGGGCAGGAAGATTTGTTAGTGGGGATGTAGAGCCCAGTTTCCTGCGCTTTCTGTTTTGACCTGGTTTTATGTCATGCACTGCTAGCCTGTAAGAAGAGTAATACTTGCTCTGCTACTTTGAAAATGTTTGCCATTTGAGCTAAGTCTTCATTACTAAACCTAAGTTGTCATTCCATGTCAGTTTTCACTGTTATTTTCTAATGTAATGTGTACTCAGGTATACACAGGAATCCTTCCTAAATCAGGGATTTTGAAAGAAAGCCAACTTCCTGCAGTCTTCTGCTTTGCTGTCTGTGCTGCTATCACAGTGCTGCCTGAGAATGTATGGGTTTATGTGACATTCAGACTACTTTGCCTACATATCATGGAAATTAAAGTTTCTAGCTTTGCTCAGAATTTTCATTGATCTTTAGCAGGATGAATTCTATGCCAGCAGAGCTCTAAGGTTTTACAGATAAAAACTGAGATTTAAATGAATTCTTCTATTCGTCGATACATCAAAACTTTCAGAGCTTTGTATTTGATCAGGAGCTTATTCAAGTCAGTAAATAGAACAGGAATGTGTTTCATTGCTGATTTTAAGCAGTCAAATTCTTTTTTGCGTCCAGGGGCTTTGCAAGTAGAGATTGTATGTTGAAGCTGTATCAGTATGTTCAGACAACTCTTCTTATAATTCAGTTTTTTCAAGGCTTTTTTCTATCATTTTTTCCAGGAATCCCAAGATGAATCGGTGCTTCTGTGGCTAGATGAAATACAAAGAGGAATCAGTGATGGCAATGACAACATTAAAGAAGCAGCAATCAGTAAGCATTAACCTGCATCTGCACTGCTCTTGCTTTTCTTAGTCTTGACAGATTAAAGTTGGTAATTTACATTATCCACTTGAGGGAAGGGCGGAAGGTCTTTAAATACATGAAAAGAAACGAACGTATATTCTTTGTTTTAATGAAATTGGGATGATTTAGAACTTCAGGGGTGCTGTTAGTTTTATCTAAAATGGTAATGTTTAAGGCTAGAATAACAATTCAGTGAATTTGGTTATAAAGGCTAACATCATGACCAAGACTTCTAGTGTTGGTGTACCTTCACGTAGCTCCTGAAATATCTGAATGAGAATGGATATGCTGTTCAGGAGTTTATTTTTCTTACGACTAAAATCTTCATGCATATTTTAAAAGCAAATATTTATTTACAACTTTGCTTATTCGTATTTCTTTATATTGTCTTTTATGAAGTGCTAACAAAAATTAGGAACATATTAACTTTGGTGTAAAAGGAGCACTCATTTTTTGGGGTGAAGTTCATGCTCTTCTAATCTGTAAAGAAGAGGAAAAATGCTGATGCTTATCCTGTCAGGGTATTGTGTGTTGAATCCACTCAACACCTTCTGTCAAAGTTTATGTTGAATATATTAGTTTGGGGAAATTATTTATATGATACAATAAACTTTAGCAAGTAATGCAGATGCGCAGCTGGGTATATGGGGCATGCTGGAGAGCGCGGTGGGATGCCTGCGTGTTCCTGCCTAGGGCCAGCACAGACCAGTGAGGCACTGGGTAATAGTTAGCCTTCTGCTTGACTTGGCTTTGAGTGAGTCAGTGTTGCCTTCTCTTGCACCTTAGGAGCTTGTGAATACAACTGCTGAAGTCAGTGCATTCCTGCAGCACTGTGCTCAGCCATCCTTAGTGCAGCGTGGCAGCCTGTGTACTCACAGGCACGTCAGTAGTTAGTGCTTGGGAAGCTGTGGGTGGAAGAAAAGAAACACAGCTAGCTATTATAAATAGCAAACCCTACTATTTAAATGGATATTAAATAGAGCATTGGATTTTGCATTACTATTAATTTAGGACTGATTTAAACATTTAATACAGTCTTCATGTAACAAGTCAGTTACTCTGAATATAGTTGAAGTATTTTTGTAGGTCACACATTCATAGTTGAAAGCACCAGACTTGTGTTTTCTGAGTCAGGATCACACACACACATTGTCTCAACCAAGCTCTTGTACTGAGCAGTACTGATACCTTCTTTTGTGGACAAAACCAGCTTCCCATCAATGCTCCCCAAGAGCCATGAGGAAACATCTGAGCGCAAGAAAGCAAGGAAATGCGTAGCTTATAAACAGATGTGAGTTAAACCTAAAGAGCAACTTGAAAACATCCTCATTTGTGTTCACTGGTATAAAAGCATTAAGAATATATATCATGAACAGCCTGCAGAAGTTAGCACAGCATAATTCATACACCAATACCATACAATGTTGCTAATGATAAGCCACTGTTCCATCGACTCCCTAGCTGTTGTAGTAAAAGCTTTTCATATAATCTCGGTTGGTAGTAGCTGCACAGTTTTTCACAATCACGGATGATCAGTGGAACTGTTTTAACATGTCACATATAGGAAAAAAAACAACTAATCTCCTGTATCTGCCCTCTGGGTTGAAAGGGAGCACTGTCAGCACAGCACACTCTTCAGAAAAGCTCTAAGGTTTTGCAGCTAAAAACTGAGATTTAAAATTTCCCCTTGGCACAGAACCTGATACTTCCTATAACAAATGCATCCTGTCTCAGGATGTTTGCATGTTGTGTTGACGTAGTCTAAACTGAAAGTTCAGCTTGATCACAATTTGGAAATGCTTGAGCTATCACAGAGATATTATTTTTGAAAGGCAGACAACTTCAAACCTTTTGCAAGGCAGTCAAAAAGTTACTTTTCAGTCAAAAAACTATTTTTGAGATTGGTGCAGTGGTGGCAATAAAATAAGCTGTAAAATAAGAGAAGGTACTGGCAGTTGTGCTGAAACAGTCTTGATCACTTCCAAACTAATTTTTATGCCTTATAAAAATATTAAATGTTACAGTATTAAAATTTTATAAGACTTTTACAGTTTTCTTTGTCAGTAAAGGACTATATCTTGTATCTTTATTTAGAAATGCTGGTGCATTTCCTAATTCTTTGCAGTGTTTGATGTATGATTTGCATCATTTCATTTCTTGAATCAGTTCAACCATTGTACTCCTTATCTAAGCGGAGGACAAAATGGAATTGGTCAAGTATCTTATAAACTTGAATACCGACTAGTCTCGCACAGGAAGAGTCTGTCTGTCATGGGAGAGTCCAAGTTATAGGAAAAAGCTGATCTTTGGCCTTGTTGAGAGTTCAGGCTTATCACACCAAACAACTGGAGCTTTCTAGGATGAATGGGTGTAGAAAAGATTCCTTTCCAGGGTTGATCTGGTACTGGCATCTTAACTGCTACAGAAGCAGACTGGAGCTGGCAGTTCTTCTGCAGCTAAGGATGGCTAATCTCCATTTATCTTACAATTTTCCAGGGTCTACATGGCTCTGCTCTAGAGCAACAGCCACAGGATTAATTGCTAGCACTGAAATAGAAAGGAATAATTTTCTGCTGAAATGAGTTTCTTCCCTAGTTTCTCAGTTTTATCTGCTTTCTCACCCCTGACCAGGTGCCTGAGCAGCACAATGACATAGCAGTGGTAAAAAGAGACCTCCAATTTTACAGGGAGCACATGTATGCTTGGCAGGGCCTGTTTAAAAGCACAGAAAAATAGCAGGATGCTATCTATCTGATAGAAATGCAGAGGATGGTGATGTGGTGTTGTGTCTCTGCTTTGTTTCTCAGCTGGCTGACAGTGTATTTTTAGGTTAATGAGTTAATGTCTAGCCAAAGCTACCCATTCCACCTTAGCCTGACTACCAATAAAGACAAACTGTTTCTCCCACTGAAATACTCTTCTGCTTGCTCAGTGGTGTTGGGTGACTCCTGCATGTAGGCTTTTGATACTAAGCACCTTCTGGGTCAGTTCCATGTAGTAATCAGGATAGACACAAGACAAGGAAAAGTGTTTGGTGCTGCAGCATGAAGCGCAGTTGTGCAGTGCAAAAGTAGCCAGATTCATGAAGCCAGTATATAATGTGTATGTTCTAGACGTATGTCTACTCACTTGTTCCCCTCAGCATGGATCTTGAATTTAGCTGTGAATGAACACCTTTAAAGACTAAAACAGCCCAAACATCTAGCATGTAAGTCACTTTGAAGTCACATGTGCTCACACATGCTGTTAGGTGTGGTAAAATGAGTTTCTTCAGTGATGGTGGGACCTGCACTAAGCAAGAGATGCTTAGGAAGTCTTGAATTAGAATATGGGTAATGTTGTATAACCTCAAATTTTACATATGCTTCACCTCTCAGGGTGCTTCTATGTGCCCTGGAAGCAAAAGCTGCACCTCTGGCAAATTCAAGGGCATAAATTTCTTTTAAACAAGCTCCTGAGGGTGAGATCAAGAAAAAGGGTTGCTTCTGGATGCTAACTAGGTTGCTGCAAGAATTGACTTAAGACAATCAGTTTTAATTCCCATTTTTTTACAGTTAAAGTGAATGTTAAGGTTTACAGCTTGTAACTGAATTACTTTGTGTACCTCTAGAAGGCTCCCAAGGGATCAGCAGGTGATGGCCTGTTTGTTAGGTCAGGCTGAATGTGGGGTTACTTGCCATCCTCAACCCCTGACCTACTTGTAATCTGGCATGTCACTTGTTGGGGAGCAGCTCTGCCCTCTACACTGCTGTCAGTTGCACTGTGGCTGCTTCCCAGTCCGGGTAGAGCACACTTTTTACCTAACAAGCTTGATGTTCTTTGAAATACTTGTCCTTACAAGCACAAAGGAGGCTGCAAATTGGTAAAGCACTGAGTTGTTGTGTATGTCATGCTGTCTGTGTGTGCCAGCCTTAGAAGTCCATTTTCAAAGTTGCTGGAGGCTAGAGTTATGGGTACATAAAGTATATGTCACTTAATTTTCTATGTCATTATATTAACCTAGTGGCTGCTGGAATATCAATGATTAACAAGACCTTGGAGAAGGGTGATTCACAGCCTATCCTGATGATACTTCAGTCCAAGTTTGGATTGCGAGTCACTCCTGAGTGTGCTGAAGCCTACTTCAGGAACCTCTCTGAAGCCAAGAACCTGAAAAATACAGAAGGTAAAAACCTTCCCGAATAGGACACGTCCATGGGTCCGTATCACTGAGGCAACCAGAAAGCTAGAACAGAAAACCTACCTAAAATCACTGCAAATTGAGGAAGATAGATGCAGGGTTTTAAACTTTTAACAAACGTTATACTTTTTCAAGTGCTTTTTATGTGATGTTGAACTGTTGCACACAACATTCAAATCATAGTAAATGCTGAGAAACAAGTCTAGTGACTTCCAGAGCCTAGCTAGGACTTCCTAGAATCTCAGCATAGCCTCTGATTGAATTTAGGGCAGCTTCTCTGCAACTGTCAATAGACTAGTCCATCCTCTCAGAAAACCATATTGCTCTCTAAAAGCCTGTTATTTTTCCTATTAGCAGATGCAGACATGCACAATTCAGCCTTACAGGTTACTGCCAAAGATCAAGCCAGGCTCTGACATTGTCCACAGCCCATTTATAGTCCCCATGCATTGCCAGAGCAGCAGTCATCAGTAAAAGCTGGGGCTAGAATCTGCCCTTAGGAAGATGATAGAATGTTTTGTCACATTAGAGCTGCAAAAGCTGGTCATAGCTAACAGCCAAGGTTAGCTAACAGTTGAAATAAATACTGTCAGTATAATACACTTTCTTACAGTAGATGGGCATGTTTCATTCAACAACATGAGTATTTTGAGGGCATTTTGCATAACTGACCTTATCAGCTTTTATCTCAGGGCCTTTTGTCCATGTGGAAATGAGGCTTTTCCTGCCTGCTGCCTGTCAGGATAAAGTTTTGTTTACCAAAGCACTAAAAAAGAAAATGATGTGGGTAGAGGAAATGGCGTGTGTGAAGTAAGTGTCAGTAAGTCCAGCATTTGGACAGAAGACAAGAGCATTTTTTTATAAACAGTCTCAGTTCCACTTACATAAATAATAATGGAAGACATAGCACATACTGTTTCAGGAGTGCTAACTTGTCACATGGGGGTTTGGAGAGGCTGGCAGTGGATCTGTACAAACCTCATAGCCATTTCACTAACCCTATAGTTGTTTCATTCTAGAGGAATCACCCTAATCCACCTAACAAGGTATTTTGAAAATCCCCCAAAGTGGGCCAAGATATATAGTGATTCTTCCTGTAAAATGGCTTCACAGCAATTGAAGGGAGGGTAAATGGGTAGGGAGAGCTGTAATTTATCAGTGAAACATAGCACAAAAGTGTACTAATGGTGTGTACTGCTTTTAGGTTCTAATGAAAGTCCGTGGATTAAACTTGTAATGAAAAGCTTGTATGATTACTACTACAATGTGGAAACTGAGGAAGGTACCTGTGATGCCCCTGAAGGAGTTGTACCAAAAACTTCATGGTTAACTGGTGAAGAAATCCAAGTAGGTGGCTGAAACTTCTGCTTTTCTTGCAAATGAAAAATAAACATTTGAGGGAAAGAGCATGAGACATGGCAATATTGAGAGGCGATGGTGGGTGAAACTGAAGATCACTTTATCAGTATCTGCTTCTAACCTAAGTTTAAACAGATAGTGATAGCACAGCCTCCTGTCCACTATCTGGCAATGATTTAGGGACTTCCTAACTGGAAGTTAGGTATTCATTCCTTTTAATGGCCATCAGCAGACACCAATGGAGGGAAGTCTGGTTGCTTCCATATCCTTATATATTGTTTGGACTTCGCACTGGCCTTTGCACTGGCAATTTTATGATGTATTTGGTTGCACGTGGAACCACCATTTTCTGTTTAAATCTAATCCTCTGACAGCATTTTTGTATCTCCAAATTCAGTAGGATGAGAATGCTACTTACAGTCCCTTACTGTAGAGATTTTGTGTTAATGTGAAATAGAACTTACAACAAAGTAGATCACACAAGCTTCTGAGAATTTGTTCTTCCTTTATTCTGATGCAGCTCATCTAAGTTACAGGCATAGTCCTCTACACAAACAACTCAAGTCACAGTGTATGCCCTTCTGAAATTCTGAATGCAGCAGTACTTGAATGTACTTCTCAACAGAGAACTCACTGATTCAATTAATATTTCTAGATGCATGACTTGTACAAAAGTATTTTAAGTATTGGGAAAGCAGAACTCTCCTAAACTATAACAAATACTCTGTTAAAATAGCATATTCATTTGCATAAGTGAAGCTCAAAAGCACTTCAGTTACCCCCCATATACAGTTCAGTAGTAAAGTAGCTCTTTCTTCTGACTGATTAAAATCTAGGGGTAAATCAGAGGGACTTGGATAGGATGAATAGAGAATAAGCTGTAGACATGGAGAGAACACAGATCAAATTCCAGGATGGTTTTGCTTTGAGGCTTTCTTTGCTTTTAAATGATCTTTTTCCACGATCTCTTAACAGAACATTGTTGGGCAAGTTACAGCAGATTACAATCGAGAGCAGCTGTGGCTTGCTAATGAAAATCTGATTGTTCGGCTGCAAGCACGAGCAAGGGGATTCTTAGTCAGAAGAAACTATCAGGAAAGAAAAGCATATCTTCAAAACCAGGAACCATCTACCATCAAAATACAGGTACTGTTCTAGAACAAGAAGGTATTCTACATGTAACAGGTAATGTGGCTCATTACCACTGACAAAATTTTCAAATGGATCTCTCTCCCTGTTTTCATTAGGAGCAGTTTACCTTCTACATCTGTAAATATATGTGCTTTCATATAACAAAGTTATAGTTTTAAAAGAATGGGTCATATCCATCTCCAGTGTAAGTTACTTGGGAGAAGCTCAGAAATACACAGCCCCAGCTTTGTTCTGACATGCTCAGATTTTCTGTGGTAAACATAACTATGCACAGTACAAGACCAGAAGATATTTGCTAAGTATCGAAGCAAAAATTCCCTGGCAAAGCATGACTTAAGAAATACATTCCTTTCTAGACTGTCCCCAGTTGGAAGGGGTTTGCCTCTACTCCATGAAGTCATAGCTGGATAGGGAGTGGCAGCTGCCTCTGGCAGTATTTCTTGGATGTTTCCACTTTGCTGAACTCCAAAAAGAGTATAAAGGAAACTTTCTGCAGGGTGTAAACATTGACAGATATATGCACACTGATTTTAAATGATGAAATAGCCAGCTCCTATTAGGAGCACTTTATTCCAGTCTTGAAAAAACAAATCAAACACACCATCACCACAACCACCACCCACTCCCAGACAAAAAAAAAGTGGGGGTGGGGAAAATGTACAACTGATTATAACAGGAGCTCTAAGTCTTTTTCTTGTCCTGAGGAGCCCAGAACTGGGCATAAGACACCAAGTGTTGCCTCACCAGGACCGAGTAGAGGGGCAGGGTTATCCCCCTTGTCCTGCCAGCAATGCTCTTCCTAATGCGCCTCAAGATACCATGGGCCTCCTTGGCCACAGGGCCTCACTGCTGGCTCATGGACACCTTGTTGCCCACCAGGACACCTTGTTGCCCATGTTGAATTTCAGACAGTTCTTCTCTGCCCATCTCTCCAACCTGTCGAGGTCCTTCTGAAGGGCTGCACAGCCCTCTGGGGTATCGGCCACTCCTTCCAGCTTTGTGTCATCAGTGAACTTGCTGAGGAGGCATCTGCCCCTTCATCCAAGTCATGGGTGAACCAGTTAAACAATACTGGCCTAGTATTGAACCTTGGGGGACACCACTAGTGACAGGCCTCCAACTAGATCCTGTGCCATTGATTATGACTTCCTGGGATCTGCCACTCAGCCAGTTCTCAATCCACCTCACTGTCCACTCATCCAGCCCATGCTTCCCGAGTTTGCCTATGAGGATGTTGTGAGAGACAGTGTTAAAAGCCATGCTGAAGCTGAGGTAGACAATATCCGCTGCTCTCCCCTTATCCATCCAGATAGTGATTTCATCATAGAAGGCAATCAGGTTGATCAAGCATGACTTGTGTTTAGTGAATCCATGCTGAATATTCCTGATCATGTTCTTATCATTCCACTTGGCCTCTAGATTGAGGCACTCCAATACTATTCCAGGGATGGAAGCTGAGGCTGAGTAATGGGCAAGAGTGGGCAGTCTTCCCTGTGTGGGATGAAGCCAGTGACTGGGATGCTAAGGATGTGAGTGTATTGGTGATAAGAGAAAGGACAACTTCAGGGTAGTAAACGAAATGGCATTGGACAGCAAAGTGTGCTGAGATCAGTCAAAATTAAAAGGAAATGTATCACATCACTTTAAAAAGTAGAGGCAAGCTTGCTTACATCTCAGTCATCTTTTTATCAGAATGGCACTTTTTCTCTACAAGGTAAACACTGTTAATGATTTTAGTGTACATATGTAGATTTTAATAAATATTAGTTTCTTAATTGGGATAATGGTCTCCTGCCTTCTATAAAATAGGCTTTCTGGAAAGGATTCAAACAAAGGAAGAGCTATGTTGACAGATTAAAGGTGCTTCAAGGCAATGTTGCTGCTATCGTTAAGGTAAGATCCCAATGTGTTTTGGGGCACCAATACATTTTATCCCTTGGCTTAGTCCTCCACTACCACCTGGGTATCAGAGGCTAGGAGCACAAGTTGGAGGGTTTCCTGAAATCTGGATGGTGCTGAAAGTTTTCTGACATCTTAGGCAAACTGCTTCTTGAAAGCTGTGTTGGACTTCTATCAGGCTTTGCTGAACTTGAGGGAAGCTTACTAGAGATTTCCTTACATTTCTCCATACTAAATTAGAAAACATTTGAGATGACAGTGTGTTATTTCCCTAAATTGTCAAATCTATCTCTCTGTAAAGTGTTCAGTCTTCAGAGATGCTCTTGGGACATTATCATGATCAGATTGTAGATCACGGATGGAATATCGTGAGAGGACCTTCTGTTTCTGAGAGATAATAGTTTAGAACTGAGAGCTGAGATTTGAAGGTACTTACAAAACTAATGCTACACACAGGTAGGTAGAACCTTGAACTCAACTTGCTATTTCAGTGGGGACCCCTTAATCTGGACACTGGCCAGTAGGACCCTGGTGGTACAGTCATCTATGGGCACAAGCAAGCTAGAACAGCATGCCTGCAGGAGTAGACATTCAAAAGCAAATTTAAAACACACACACACGAGTTTGTGCAGTGTCCTTTAAGTTTTTTTAATTTTCAGATTCAGTCATGGGTCAAAATGTGGTTAGCAAGGAGAGCTTACAGGAAACGTCTGCAATACTTCAAAGATCACGTAAGTCCTTTTTCTCCATTTTGAACGTGAAGCAATGAAATAGGGAAATATGACTGCACAATATTTTGGCAACTCTGGAAACAGAATGCAGATTTTGCAGTATGTTTCTGAGCAGAATTGTGTCAGAACTAGACCCTTTTGCCTAATCTCATTCCCTTTCAGAATGACCAAATTGTGAAGATACAAGCATTTCTCAGAGCGAACAAAGCCAGGGAGGACTACAGAACATTAAGTAAGTGGTAACAGTTGAATATTTTATGCCTGGGGACAAGTACGTTACTGCATTCAGTCCTTTTTTTTTCCTTAACTGTCACATGGGATTTCTCAGTCTCCTATTCAACTTCAAAAACAGGTGCAAGAGTTTGTGAATGGTTCTACAGCTGAAACTATTCTGCATAGCTGTACTTACTATAAAGTATGACAAAAATATTGCTCACTGGCATAAACCTCTCTGCTGTTCTGAATTTTTGCATAGTGATCAGTTTCCTGAGGGGTTTATTATGTCAACTAACAAGTCTACTTTCTTCAACTATAGTTGGTGCTGAAAATCCACCCTTGACTGTTCTGCGCAAGTTTGCCTACCTCTTGGACCAAAGTGACCTAGACTTTCAAGAAGAACTAGAAGTAACAAGGTTGAGGGAAGAAGTGGTTACTAAAATTCGATCCAATCAACAGTTGGAGAAGGATTTGAACTTAATGGATATAAAGATTGGATTGCTTGTGAAAAACAGAATCACTCTTGAGGTCAGCAGGCTTGGTTCAGGCTCCCTTGGTAGCACACACTAAGAACTTCTACGTGTTAAGAGAGCTCAGGGTCACACAATCACAACACAGTTGAGGCTGGAAGGGACCTCTGGAGTTCATCTGGCCCAACCCCCCTACTCAAGCAGGAGCACCTAGAACAGGTTGCCCAGGATGATGTCCAGATGGCTTTTGAATCTCTCCATGAGAGATATCTCTCCAATGGAGACTCCACAACCTCTCTGAGCAACCTGCACCAGTGTTGAGGAGCTCAACTGGTTAAAATACTCCTAGTAAATTAAGTACTTTCTTCACTTGCTTCTGTCTTGTGCTAGATGTTGTTCTGTTGTCCTGAGTTACGTCTTACTGTGTTTTGCTAGTTGTGGACAATAGTAATCACTTGTCAGATTTAAAATCTTTTATATCTTTTCTGTGGTAGAATGGAGTAGACTTCTGATCATATTGAAAAGCTTGTTCAATGTTAATTAATCATGAATGAGTCTGTACAGGAGATCAGGTCCCCATACAGGCATTGTTGGCAAGCCATACTGGTGACAAGATAAAGATGTTCAAGAGACTGGTTAGTGAATAGAGCAGGAAAATATAGAAAGTTGCTAATTAGGGCCCTTGGAGTAATACCACATTTAACACAGTTAGGGAAACATTCATTTTCCCAGTTTGCCTGTTTTGTGAATATATAATCTAGACTTTTTTATCATCTCTCTGCAGGATGTGGTACTGCACAGTAAGAAACTTAACAAGAAGAGCAAGAGTCAGCTGGAGGAGATGGTTATGGTAGACAAACAGGGTATCAAAGGTTTGAGTAAAGAGAGAAGAAAAAAACTGGAGGCTTATCAACATTTGTTCTACCTTCTACAGGTAAACTTTAACACAAAAATCAATATGGCAGCAAATTGTTGAATTAAAATCAGAAATACACTGCTTGTTTTAATGATTGTAGTCGTGATTACAAAAATATTTCCTAATAATTTGCAGACTGCAGCAAACACTATGTTCAACTTCTAATATTTCCTATATTACCTAATAGAGAAAATCCTTGCTGTCTTTACAATATGCAACAAGTATGGCTGGTTTTTGATTAAGTATAACTTCAGTCTGTGTTGAAGTTAAAGAGAAATGTTTTCTTCCATATATCTTTTAGTCCATGTAAATTACTGTCACTATTACCGTGCATTATATGGGTTGGAAAGGAAGTTGTCTGCAATGTAGCTAACAGCATATAAGGTACCTGTTCTTGTGCTCTTTTTTTCACCTCACTGACATTTTTCTAGAAGAATTTTAGATCCTACCTGGACAGATGCCCTCTAACTCTAAAGCAGACATGTAGTGTGCCATGTTTTCTTGTAGTAGTAGATAACCATTGCCATTTGGTAAAATATCATTGGCATTGGATACATAGACTTGATGCACAGAGGTACTATCCAGAGACTGTAAATAAAATTCTTAATGCATTACAATTTGGAGAAAAGTAAAACCTGCATGAAAAAGATACATATATGAGAGTCAACAGAAGTGCTTTTGGTATGAACAGAAACATTGAGAGCTGCCCCTCAAATGTCCTGGCAATAGTATGCAAGTCATTTGTTTGTCTTGTAGACTAATCCCATGTATCTGGCGAAGCTGATTTTCCAGATGCCGCAAAACAAATCAACCAAGTTTATGGATACAGTCATCTTCACTCTATACAACTATGCCTCCAATCAACGAGAAGAATATCTGCTCCTCAAACTCTTCAAAACTGCTCTAGAAGAGGAAATAACGTATGTGCACTCACAAGAAACCTTTAGTTTCTTCGTATTGTAGACAGTTCAACAAGTAAAAGAAATCAGTTGTTAATCTTTAAATTATTGTAAAATTGCATACATATTTTTTGTGATTAGAGAAGTGTGTTGTTATTTTGTTATTAGAGAAGTGTCTTTTCTGGGTAAGTTATTCTTAAACTCGAGTGATTGCCAATTAAGAAACAAAATCTTTCTGTGGTGGACCATACTCTTGTATGAAAAAATGGCATGAAAAAAAGATGCTAAGATTTCTTGGGTATTTAAGGGTGGAGAAAGTATTTTAAGTCTTTAAGTAAATTTATGTGCTATAAGTAAAGATTGGTGGCTTATCCTGAAATAATAAAATCTTATTTTATGCCCCTAACAGATATTTGCTGAACAGGCATATATCTGAATCAGATATATATAGCTGCCATTAACTAAACTATGTTCCCAGAACATTGCTATAACACACACAGAATTCAAGGTTCTATAACCTTGTTTTATATAAAAGCCTAAAGAAATAGACTGTATAAACAGGTTTCATCATAGAAATAGGATGATTTTAAAAGTGTGGGTTTGAAAATATGGACAATCGATACATCATTCTGAGCTGAAAACTATTCTGTTCCTGGTACAGCTCTAAGGTAGACCAGATTCAAGATATCGTTACTGGAAACCCCACTGTCATTAAGATGGTCGTCAGCTTCAATCGAGGTGCTCGCGGACAGAACACTCTGCGCCAACTCTTGGCCCCAGTGGTGAAGGAGATCATGGATGACAAGTCCCTTGTAATCAACACTAGTCCAGTGGATGTTTACAAGTCGTGGGTAAACCAGCTAGAAATGCAGACTGGTGAGGCCAGGTGAGCGAGGAAGCTGGACACATTGTACAATAGACATGAATCCCTCAATTCTGCTTTCCCATTCTTTCTCTGACAAAACTTGTGCCCATGCATCCCTTCCTCATCCTCTTACAGCATAGTGAGAGATTTCTGGGAGAGGTTCTTGAAAAACAGGCACTTTAACTTATTCTGAGCAACAAAGGGATCACTTTACTTGTCATGACCTTCAAGGTCAATTACTTAATCTTTACAAGTGTAATAGAGTACGCTATGGAATGATTTATAGTCTTTTTCTCAGGTTGTAAAACACCATTTTAGTAGTTTCCCAGGGTTTTGATGAGCTATGCTGAAATTGGGATGTGGAGATGCATGCCTTAAAATCATATTTCCCTTTTGTAATTAAAGGAAGGTACATGATGACGTGTACCGCCACCTAAACAAACTTCTCACCTCCAAAAAAGGAAGCTAATGCATCTGAGACTTTTATTACCTAACCAGCTTCAGCTGTATTTGTCTGACTTTTGTTTTGTTCACTGATGGCCCTTATGAAGAAAATAAAAGAAAGCATTTTACTCTCAAATGCATTTAGTCTCATTTAATATCTGTTCATTTGCTTTGCAGCAAATTGCCATATGATGTAACCACAGAACAAGCACTGACATACACAGAAGTGGTCAACAAACTGGAATCATCGATTCAGAGTTTGCGAGCAGTAACTGACAAAGTTCTGGCATCCATATTCTCTTCTCTCAACATGATGCCGTAAGTGCTGAGTTAGGACTCTCCAAGCTGCAGTTCATGTGCACAGTGAAGCTTCACTCGAAACCCTGTGATACAGATCCTTTAAAATCTTTTCTATGCTTTTAAATGCTTGTGATATGTGCCTCTCAAATGACTTCCCCAGCAGAGGGAGTGGTTTCTCAATCTCTGCTTTAGCAGCCTGATGAACCTCTCCTTGTATTTGAAACTTTATGTATTTTCCATTATCAACTCATTCTGTGTTTCAAAGGACTGGGCAAAAAGCCAATAACTTAAGCTAGCTAGAATGATTGTTTTGTGTTTCATCTAAGCCTTTCTCAATATTTTTCCTTTTCATCTATTCTACATGTAGTTACGGAATGAGATATATAGCTAAAGTTCTGAAGAGCTCGCTCCATGAGAAATTCCCAGATGCAACAGAAGACGAACTATTAAAGGTAGACTTCTAAAGGCAAACTGCCAGCACCTTGTTCCTTTAATGCCAAAGTGGATTTTTATTGACACTATGCATTCTAAGGGACTGAGAATACCTGGAATTGAAGGAATTTGGCACTCATTGAGTTGGAAAGGGCTTGTGGAAGGGGAAAATGGAACTGTTGTCGCAAGCTAGATGTGTTAATCTGCGTTCTCAGCAATTCTTATGAAAGATAGTGCCCAACTTGTTTTGGAAAGTAACTGTATTTAGAAGGCTGGAGTTTATATGAATCATCTTGGGACTTAGGTTGGTATTGAGGTCCTTGTCCTGAGCAATCCTTTCTTTAAGAACACTGCAGTTTCTTTTTTCCTCTCCCCTCACCTGAAGTTGTTGCCATACCAAGAAACTGTAATTTAAATACAATGAAGAAGGTCCCTAAACTTCGAGTAGGTAATTACATTATACTTAAGATGCTTGTAAAAGTTGTACAAATGATATTTGGTACAGACTGAAAAGTAAGGTGTGAGTGATAAGGATGGTACCTGTCCACTGGCCATTGCTACCCTGGGACAGCCATGATGCCTCTTCAGAGGGCTTAGGGGAATTGTTCCATAAGCCTTCCAGGCAGCTGAGAGACTGACAACTCTCCCAAATTAGAACTATTTATTTGCACTTCAGTACAGACCCTTTAAATGTTTAAGTTGGAAGTTCTGCAGCTGACTACATACAAGCTAAAGCAAATTGCAGAAATAAATGTCCTCCCTGTTTCTGAGATCAGGAGTTATTTGAAGTCACCATCTGCACAAGTTACTGTAGAATTGTTATAGAAACTGCAGGTTGGAAAATGTGTTCTCTAGATTTTTAGGGCTGCGTTGCATTCCTCATGAGAAATAATGGGTCAGTGAATGCATTCAATGCTGTCGGTATCTGCAGCGCTTCAGAGAATGCACCTCTGAAGCTAAGCCTTATAGAGGACTTGTTTAGCTCCTTGCCTTGCCAGCATTAAAGTGAAATGTGGTTGTAAAAGCCCACAAATGATGCTCACAGAGTTGTTGTAGGAGACACGTCACATAAAAGACCTTTCAGCTTGCCACGTAGGTAAAATGTCTTAAGGATTCTTCTAGCACCAGTTCATATGGTCTAATTTAGAAGTAGAAATTATTGATCATGTTTTATAAGATGTCATTACTTTATGTAAAGGGAAGATCTCTTAACTTTTTTCTTTTAGATTGTTGGCAACCTTCTGTACTATCGCTACATGAACCCTGCTATTGTTGCTCCTGATGGTTTTGATATAATTGATATGACAGCTGGGGGCCAGATACATCCTGACCAGAGGAGGAACCTAGGCTGTGTGGCAAAAGTCCTCCAGCATGCTGCTTCTAACAAACTCTTTGAAGGAGAAAGTGAACATCTATCATCTATGAACACTTACCTCTCACAGACGTACCAGAAGTTCAGGTATGCAAAACCCTTACAAACACCTACACAGTAAGAGCTCTCCTCTAGCATGGGTAAGGCAAGTGGACTCCTCATTGACCAAATTTCCTGCTCGGAGTTAAAAATGTTGAGTGATATGACAAAGCAAAATACTTAGTGATAAAGAAGCTGGAGCACGAGTAACAGGTTGTATTTTTGCTTGAGCATTAAGCCGAGATTATATCTGCTGCCTTGGTTGCAGGAAGGCTTCCGTACTGCAAACACTGACTGTGATAACAGAGTGAGGTAATTCATTACCCAGGAGAAATAATGTCTGCTTTGAGTTGGGAGTACAGCTGAATCTTTTGTCTGAGGAAAAAAAAAACTTAATTGTCAAGAAAAAGCAAGACTTGTTTTTATTCTTTCATCTTTGCTGAGAGATTATATAAAGATTTCATTCTTTTATCTTGCACAGTCATAGAAAGCTCTTGTGTTTTGCTACACTCTGGGACACAAGTTCTTTTGGATTATTGCCCATCTTTTGGGGTGATTGCTGTTATTACTAGGAAGTACTGTTGAGTTTTGTGAAAAACTTGCACTCAGAATTTCTGTCTCTAGTGTCTGCCCTTCGTGAAAGCAAATGCACTGTTCATATAATGGCTTTCCTTGAGAGATCAGCCGTGAACACAGAGATACTTAGTCATTTTCTTTAATAAAGTATTCAAGGGCATGACATGCACATGAAGCAGCAATAGGGTAGAAAGTGTTACAGCAAAAATAACAAATGCTAATGAAAGAGAAAGCCCACTCCAGTTGGCCCTTTGATCACTACAAAGGGAAGAATCCGTCTCCTTACCAAGCTACCTTTCTACAAAATTGAGTATCTGTATGGCTGCGCTCTGTACTTTAACTAAACTCTTCTTAAATGCCAATGGTGGCTGCCCTCACCTGCCTGTTCGCCTTCTACTCAGCCAGCACCTGCAAGTGCAATCTCAGCTATGTTAAAAGCTACTAGGCCTGCCTAGATCTTTAACTGCATTTTGAACTTGTGCAGGAATTTATCTAAACCTTCTTCAGTCTTTATCAGCTGCATCCATAACCTCCTCCGGTAGCAATCTTTAGAAGTTTGCTACCTGTTTGTTAAAATTAAAAATTAAAATTTTTCATTGAATAACCCTCTGGTCATTATTTTTTGGATTTGATTAAAGACTTCTGCACACATCTCATGCAACACCACTGTGATTTTGTACAACCTGATTTGTACTTCTCTTCTCTGAACTGAGGAATCCCAGTCCTTTCCCTTCTTCTTTTTTTTTTTTTTTTCCTAATACTTTAAAGGTCCTCTGAACCTGGGTCATGCATTGTCTCCAACACCACACGGCTGGCACAATGAAGGCAGTATGGCTCCCGAAGCAACCCTGTAGGCATCATCCAAAACCCTGTTTCTCCCAGCTACTCCAATTCAGGTCCTCTGTTCAGAAAACAGGGTGGTCCTCTGATGGGAGGACCCTGCTGGTCCTTGGTTGTCTGTGCACATACCTGAAGAAGTCAGTAACTTGGAGAGACACCATTGTCATTTTAGAAGCAGGTCTCAGTTCTCCATACTCTGCATTTTTTCCTCTCAAGATTCTTATATAAATAATTCTTATTTATATAACCAATACTGCATTTTCTATCATTTTGAGCAGCCCACTTTCTGTGTAACAGCAGTGTAAATATTTGTAGGCCAAATGGTAATTCTGCACAGCTATTTCAAGTAATTTCTTCTCAGCACACTTCATACTACGAAGTGCCTTCATAAAATCAAAGGGTCTTTCTGTGGAAATCCTTTTATATCTTCTAGAGCATTAAATACTAAATTTTCTAGGTGCTTAATATTTACCAAATTTTCATTCCTTGTTGAAAAAGGAGGGAAAAAAATACCTTTAAAATAGCCTCCACCAGCTACCCAGGAAAGAGAACCCTTCATCATTTGTATTGATATGTTGCCTTCAAAAGGTTCCTTGAAACAATGAGGGTAGATTGAAGTTTATAAGAGAAATATAAATATATGTCAAAGACTTGATTGTGGCTATTTTTATACTGGCTAAATAAAGTGAATGTATAAGGGACAATTATAAAGCCTTTCTCATTTTCTTGTAGGAATTTTTTCCAAGCAGCATGTGACGTTCCTGAGCCAGAGGAGAAATTCAATATTGATGAATACTCAGACATGGTGACCCTTAGCAAACCTGTCATATACATCTCCATTGAAGAAATTATCAATACCCATTCAGTAAGTTACTGAAAATAGACCAGTCAACATAAAAAGTGTACAGATTATCAAATATTTGCAACAGTCTCTGAAGAAAGCTTAGTTTTCATTCTTCCTTTTGAGATAATTTCTTCCCTTCATCTCTGTAATGTTTTGAAATTGAGCATTAGATTGCATTTTTCCTGGGAAAAAACCCCCAACTTCTTCACACAAAAGCATCAACTTGAGTCATATCTAGTATATAACATTTTCTGATTGGGGAAAGAATATTTATGTTTTAATCTTATGTGACATTTCTAACATATTAAAAAATACTTTCCTGTCTTGGGTAAGAAAGTGACACCAATTTGAAAAAGCTTCTTTGACTCTGGGAATAGAAATTGTATTTTGTGACCCTGGCATTCTTCATATGATTTGTGGGAAGCAGATGAAAACATCTGATTTAGAAAGACTGAAGTTGTGGCATCATGCCAGTTCTTAGCATGGGTAAAGAACAGATGAACTGCAGTCTGTAGTATGACTCATTAGGGTGTAAGTTAAACGTTTACCAAATGTTTCTCCTAAAGCTGCGTTATTACTATCTGTTTTCTGGCTTCAATATGTCCCCTGTGTGTCCCCCCTGCCAAACTGAAAAAAACAAACTCAACCAAAACAACATCCACTCCCGAAAAAACCCACAAACCCCACAAAGAACTTCTCACAAGTATTATCAGATACACTATGGAAAAGGCAGAATACTCAACTCACAGTAGACCACATTATAAGTTAGTTTTATTCAAGTGAAAACTTATAACCAAGTCTGCTAAAAACATGTGTTCTGAATTGTCTTTATGTCTGTTCTTTTTAATTTTTTAAGGGATAGATCTGTTACTGCATGTTTATGGTCAGTGGTTATATGTAAACACTAATCTTGATCAAATATTCCTTTTAGTGATACTCATGTCTAGCATAACATGTCTATTACATGCAGCAGGTGCTGCATAGACAGTTATCACTTACAAAATATTGTCATTCGCTGACACTGTTGTAAACTACTGGATTGGATACCCAGAAAGTATCTATCTATGGACCACCAACACTGTCTTCCTTCCTTTGTGTGTTAAATTAAGGATATAGCACCAAAATGCCCTTTTGGGATTTTCACCCCTTACTCTGTGGCTAATCTTAGGACTTTGTTACTCCTAATTGCAAATTTATATTCTGCTCAGCTTTGATGTTCAGCATCAGTTCAGAGATGACTGCTGAAGGAGCACAGCAAACTGTCTTACAGCCAGGGCAACTCTAAACTTGTAGTCCAAGATCAAGCATGATTCCCTGCCTTGGGAAGGTCCTTCATAGTTCTGATTGTGCTAGGTCTGTGTTTCTCAGCATTTAGCTTCCAGGTTTACTTTCAAGTATAAGGATACCAGGAAAGCTTTTTCTAGATAATGACTTCATTTACATTTATTTATAGCTATTATTGGAACACCAGGATGCCATTGCCACTGAGACTAATGACCTGCTGAATGAACTGCTGGAAGGTCTGGGACCTGTTCCTGATATAGAGTCTTTCCTTGGTATGCTGTGTTTTTGTCTTTATGGGTAACTTCATTTTAAGGGCAGAATTAAACAGAGTTTTGACTTAAATACTCTGGTGTCTCTCAGAGCAATAGCTTCAGATACTTTATTTACTAGAGAATTCTTCGCTGAACACTTATTGTAACATTGAGTTATAATATGTAATTTATTATTAAGTAAACATGTTTGGACCTTCTTCTAACTGCAATAATCACTCTACAGATTAATGATGCAATTCAAAATCCAAAAATTAATAACATTTTGGGCGTAACGATCCAGTTGTGCTTAAACTGCAGATAGGAAACAACTGTGTTTTTTTTAAGAATCTGATCTTAAGACTTACTAGTGTCAGCTAGAAACTTACAAGAAGTGCATGGAGAATTCTAAAACCAACTATTTTTTCTTTTGATACTTAATTATTCAAATGACATTTTTAAAATCATGCAAATTTATTAGAAAGGAAAGCATGTGACTGATATTTAACTTGATTTAATCACAGAAAAATGTGAAATATTTATAAAGTAGCTAGGAGTTATGGATAACACCAACTTCCAAGTGAATATCCTGTTAACATAGCTGCTATTCTTTCACTTTTTCATTATCACTGCAAGTTAGGACAAAAGATGTTGAATTGTTTGTAGTATTCTTTGAGAAGATGACATGTAAGTCTTTTGCACATCAATAGCCTGAAAAGCAAGGATTGGTGTCACTTTCAAAATATTGTAATAGGGTTTATAAATAGCTAGTTTATGGTTTTGATTGTTCAATGTCCAAAAAAAGACTGCTGGGAGGAATACGTGGGCTATTTAATAAACTTAATATTTCTGATGATTTACACTGATTGACCTAGGTACTTGTTTGCTTCATTAATTGAATAATGGGAAATGATTCAATTAAAATAAATTGAAATAAAAATGTGCTTCCTTTTAGGGGAAGGAGCTGTTGATCCCAATGACCCCAACAAGGAAAGCACACTAAATCAGCTTGCAAAAACAGAGATATCACTGTCTCTAACAAGCAAATATGACTTACGAGAAGGTGAAGATCAGGATCTCAAAAGCCTGATGATAAAGTAAGGTTTTCTCAAACCTCGATATTCTGACAATGCTTTTCTTTTTGTTTTGTTTCTTTTTTAAAAAAGCTGCTTTGACACTGCTGCCCTGCTTAAGTGCACTCCTGAGTTGCTGAGTGCACTCAGTTTCAAAAGCTAGTTTGTATTCAGTACTACTCAAATTTTGCAGAAGTCAGTAGAACTCAGTTCTTCCAGAAAATAAATATACTGCCACTTGTGTTTTGGAGCATGACTGCATCATTATCTAACCTAGTAAGTGTTTTTTCATGGAATCGTAAAAGCACTCCACTCTAACATACCACAGCCTTGGAAAACAGAGAGGAAAAGCTGTCTAGACTTTTAAGGGTCAGACAGTATCATACTGTGCTCTCCTCCTCCTCAAAAGGAAACACTTCCCTGACATACTGACATCAGGCATTTGAAAAGGATGCAACTGTCACTTCAGCAGGGACAGTGCATGTTTCCACCCAGGGAAAGAAAACGGTGTTTATTCTATTTGGTGAACAAATTAAAAAATGGCTACTGGGATACCCTGGGATATAAGCTACTTTATAGTAAAAAATACTTACATGAAAGCACTTAAAATAAAATTATTGGCACTCATCTTCTGAAGTTATTTCAAGATGTTCAGAATAAGGATTGACCTTTTCAAGTTCCTGGTACAACCTGAACAAGGGGGGAGAACAGGATGCTGCTCTCCTCTATTACTATGCTTATGCATACTCCACATGTGTGAAGGCTAGAAGTTCACATTAAAGGGAAATGCAACATAAAGATTTTACCCCTTTGCAATAACTAGGAGTGTAGATATGGGGTGTGATTCAATTTTAATCTGTTAAGCTGGATTTTTTTAAATCAGAAATCAGGCAACTGAATTTATTAGATGGCATGAAATATTACTCTGAAGAAAGTTTTTAGCTAATGTAAAAGTGCAATTTTTCCATAAAAGTCATAAATGCCCGCTAAAAGTCTGAGGGGAAAAAAGAAAAGAAGAAAAAGCAAATTGTATTTCCTGTCCTTTCTTCCCGTGTGTAGGAGTAAAATGCTATCCCTTAGTCGAATCTGTAAAAATATGCAAAATCAAGGCCAAAATAAATTTCTTTAATGCTCTACATTGTGTGGAAATATGTTGAAACAATAGCATGGGAATCAAGAAAACAATTTAACTTCTGTATTGCATATGTGCTTCCAAGTAATACTTCCCATCTTTTGAGAAATCTGACAGAAGAATAACTAGCAACCTCTGTTAAATTGCAGCAATATCAAAAGTCAATGTATATACTGTTAGCTTTTACACAAGAGATGTAAAAGTACAAATGTTTAGCTTCCCTACTCAATCTGCAGAGAAGAATTTTACTGCAACTGTGAAATGTTGGGAACCTGTCTAAAATTTAGGTCACAGCTAT
The DNA here is from genome assembly GCA_013397135.1 of Pachyramphus minor. Lineage (NCBI taxonomy): Eukaryota > Metazoa > Chordata > Aves > Passeriformes > Tyrannidae > Pachyramphus > Pachyramphus minor. Next base: position 33,572 of record VYXB01004071.1, on the reverse strand, counting down.
TTCTCTGAATATTTCTGGCTTCAATAGAAATATTGATATATTTGCTTTCTAAATAGTTTTAAGGCTCCCGTGAAGAGGCCTAAAATATGCTGGTACCCCTGTCTAATGGGACTCAGTGTAAGGTGTCCGCATGGTTTGAGTGTGCAGATACTGCACAGCAAGTGGCCAGAGAAGGCCCAAGATGGGTGTTTCTGAAAAACAACAGAGCTGAGCAGGTTTGGTAAGCAGGGAGAGGAAGTTCAGGGGTAAGGAAATAGAAACAAGCCTTGTGTCTTATCAACCATATCAGCACTTGTTTCTAAGGCAGTGCATAAAACAGTAACAGGATCCCACACAGGCTTATGTAGACCGTGGTGGTGACCACCAAAGACTGACAAAAGTTGCGCCTGGTAGAGAAAGCCAGCAATGCATTGATGTGGCCCAAACAAACCAACTCTTAGGAAACCTTCCTGATTTGGTTTTTATTTGTTGTTTTCTTTTTTTTTTTTTTTTTTTTATGGCAAAGTGGAGGGATTCTAAGAGAATTTGTCAGAAAAAATACCAGTCCTTCAGAAATTGTTGAATGGGCTAAAACTGCTCAGTGCAGTTAACAATAGCTCTGGATGACCTACTAATTTCCAGGAGGTTTAGCAGCTTACCTTCTGACATGGAAGGAGCGGTGATCAAGTTTGCCTGTGCTACTTTGCCCTCTCCATGGAAGCTTGGATCATACTCAAATACTTGGTGGTCTTGGATAATGTTGCCTGTAAATTAGTAAATAAATGTCCCATTTAATTGCATTTTTGAGAATTTCTTGTACTGAAAACACCAACAAAACCCCAACTGTACATAAATAAACTACCATTTTAAACCAAGTCATAAGGTTTTATCACAGAAATCTTTATCATATTCAGACATTTTCCTTAAAAATTTAAGCTTTGTCTTCAATTTCCTCTTAATTTTTAAGAATAATGAAGTATATCTATAACATTGTCCTCTAAATTAATAGAATTCTGAAGCAGGATGTTCTTGGAACATGTTCTTGGATGAATAGGCAGCAGGAACAAGATAATTTTTTGCCAAAAAAACAACTGGTTTACATATCAGGGTGCAGCAGCTTCCCTTTTTTAGCACAGCTTCTCTGTTGCTAGTAGAGAAATATCTGCCCTTAAGTGGTTTACCTAAATGCACTGCATCAAATGTAAAGTTCCTTCGAAGTTCAGTAGTTTTGTATGCAATTCCACTTTATTCAGTAAATATGATCCTTTAATGGAATCACGAGTAGCTCAGGCTTTTCAAAGATTATATTCTTATCGGTTGTTTTGTCATGATCACAAAATTCACATGGGATTTATTGCTTATACTTTTGTTAACAGCAACTGGTTTACTGTGTTAGTTTTCTAAAATAAAAAGGGGGAAGTTTGCACGTATTTCTTTATTCAGATGTGTTTAGAAACCAATATTCAACACTATTATTGGAAGCCCTGACACATATAAAGCTAGAAAACATAAACTTCACCAAAAATTTATAATAAAGGGGGAGCTCACTAATTTTATGGTTGAAGAAATTATATGCAAAAGTGATCCAGTGACAACTGTTTTGCAATATCCATATATCCTTTTCAAAAGGACCAAAAGACTTATTGTGGATGTGATACGAACACAACCAGGGGATACGCTCTTAGAAATACTAGAAACACCAGCTACTGCACAACAGGTAAGTGCTATGCTGTGCCTGAATAGGCAAGAGAGTATGTATTTTATTATAGCTATTTGAAAGCCTTAACAGATCTCTGACAGCTTTCTCCACCACCTTATAACAATTATTTGTTGCTGGTTTTAGACTGTTCAGATCTAGAATGTGAGACTTGCTTTTTTTTTTTTTTTTTTTACTATGTAATTGGAAACAGTTTTGGAATTGGAAACAGGAAATGAAAAATTAAGTCTTGCTGTGAGCTAACATGACTAGAATATTTTTGTCTTTACATTTTTTGTAAACAGGGTCTTTGTTATTATACAATCAAATAACTGGAGGTAAATCCTTCTGATAAATCTTTTTATTTTTTCCTCATGAACTGGAGTATCTTAACTAAGTTCCCTGATATACAGTTTATTTGCTTAATCAGTACAAGCAAACCTTTTTCTGTGGAACTACTGTTATCCTTGGTATGGGAATTGAGTGGGAAGAGCTCTCAGTCTCAGTGAAGTAACTGAGCAATCTGGCTGATTTTAAATATTAATTAATTGACATGTATGTCTAGGTGTAGTGATTATTTAAGGTATGTCCAAAGGCATAGTTAATGCAGAACTTTCAGACCATGTGGTAAGAGGGCATAAATAAAGCCTGCACTCTGATTCTTGATAATCTTCTTTGAGAATTCAATGTACTTGAATGCTTAACAGTTCTCATAAGCTGAAAATAACTGTTCTGGATTATTTTTTTACCCAGGAATCTGAGAACTTGAAACTTGTAGAAAAACGTGCCATATTAGATTCCAAAACTCCAGAGAAAATGAAGCACAGTCAGTCTATTTTTGAAGATGGGCAGCTACCAATAGAACAAAAGAAAAGAAAAATTCAGAGAAATCTCCGGACATTGGAACAAGCAGGACTAGTGTCTTCAGCAACTAAGTACCAAGAAATTATAAATGAGATTGCTAAGGTAAATGGAACATGTTTTCCTGTATACTGATGCTTTTTAGGCATCTAGCCTAAATCCATCACAGTTAGAGATGTCCAATATACATTTTTCAAGGAATACTGCACTAAATCACTGAAGTATCCACATATGAAGCAAATCATGTTGGCTGACAAAATAAGCGAAAGACAGTACACTCTGCATAATTGCCTGAACTTAATAACATACAACTGCAACCTTTGTTTTTCAGATTTGATATAATGCTGTTTGAACTTCTCCACCACAATGTGTTTCAATATAAGTTTTTATGTTTTAAAAGCAATTGGAATTACTCAATGGTGTTTTAATTAAGAATGAATGTCTTTAAATGTCTTTTAATTAAGAATTAATGTCTTGGGGGTTTTAAAAGACTTTAAAACCCCCAACATATTATCTGATTGGTATTAACACTGATTTGCTGTGGCTGGGCAGGACACAAGAATAGTGGGCTAATGCACTGAGCATCCTGGCGCTGATAAGGCACAGGGCCTGTTGTCAACAAATCACCAAATCTACTTCCACAACCCATACTGGCTGTAAGAATCTTAGTATATTGGATTATCTTTAACTACACAAGTCAATTACTCATAGCTCACAGTAGTGATTTACATATTATAAATATGTATTTTTAAAGTTGTAAATATATTTGAATATACAGATGTGTAAATTACTCACTTAAGAGCACATGTTGCACCTACTCTGAAGTGCTATTTTAAAGCTCTGCCTGGTTCATGTGTCTGCCTCTGCTTCTACTTCAGGAAAAACCGTTCTACATATGTGTTCAGTGCCCTATTTTTTATTTCTTATCTATAAGCCCAGTCATTTTATTTGGGACCCCTAAGGCAACCTGAAGATTGTGATGAGCCTTAGAACTGGAATTTCCTTTTATTTTACTCCAACTACCTCAATTCAATCACTGTGTTCAACCTAAGCACTAGTTTAGCAGTAGCTAGTTCTTGTCTTTAGAAGCCCAAGATCTTCTTTCTTAGGCCTCTCACTGGAAAATAGGTGCAAGGAAGCTTCCATTTTTATCACAAAGCAGATATCTTACTTATGACTTCTGTGTCTGTTAGGCCCTGTAGACCATAGCAGAGTTCAAGATAATATAACTTGTATACACAAGTAGCAAAGTGATTGCCATATAAACTGTAGTACTCACTATGAGTACTGTGCTAGTGAGAACTAACATGATTGTTCATGCTTTCTTTCAGTAATTAAATCAGATTGTGTAATTACAAATTCAAATGGTAATAAGCTGGTACTTTTCAAAATATCAGATTAATAAAACAATTACATTAATAAATTTCTTTAGGATATCCGGAATCAAAGAAGATACAGACATCATCGAAAAGCCGAATTGGTGAAACTCCAGCAGACTTTGAATGCACTTAACTCCAAGACAGCATTTTATGAAGAGCAAATTAATTATTACAACACCTATATAAAAACTTGTTTAGACAACTTAACAAGAAAGTGAGTCTTCTTGTCTTTTATCATGTCTTTTAATGTGGTTTATCAGCAGGAAAGCAGGTGTTAATTTGTAGTTGAGCATTTTGATTCCAAAAGATTGACAATCTATGGATTAGAACATTCATGTCACTGTAAGATGAGTCAAAATCTGGAAAGCAAAGTCTTTCATTTATGTAATACTTCCTTAAAGTGGTCTGAGATATATAGATGTTTTCAATATATTTCATTGGTGCTACTTTGCAGATCCACTAGCATGCTTTAAGGTCATGAACCTTTGGGAAGTAGCTATTGGTCTTCTTCCTTCATTGAAAGGTTTAGAGGGTGTCTTTCAAATGGAAAAGAAGGTAATAAATACCTAAAGACTTTTACTTGTCAGGTATGATGCACTTACTTGAAAGCAATCCCCCCACCAACGCCACTGATGCGTCAAAATGAAAATATTTTACTGACATGAACTGCAGTTTTTCCAGTGCATACCTCATGGATCCAAACATGAACTCTAATCACTGAATATTTAACATTTATGTCACTGTGTGTGTACAAATTGTTGTTTTAAAGTGATGGCTGTGGACTCTTTAGGATAAGGGTTGCATTTCATGGAAGAATTTAAATATGTGCTGAAAGACATTAATTCAAAATCGTTGGCAAGATGCTTAGAGGTTTCACTTTGTGCCCAAAATCCCCCTCATTCTTAGATTTTTTTGAATGTTAATTCTATTATTTTAGAGAAGTTCAAGAAAGAGTGAAGGAAGGTTAAATATGGCTACAAAAGTAGCTGAAGTACAAAGGATGTAACAGACAAATCAAAAGCCAGTTTTCTTTTTCTCTTTCAAGAAATTCACGGAGATCAATTAAACTAGATGGAAAAGAGGAGGTAAAGGGAAGCAAAAAAATGAAGCAGACTTCAATAAAGTACACAGCTGCAAGACTGCATGAAAAAGGTGTCATCCTAGAAATTGAAGATCTTCAAACCAATCAGTAAGCGTGGTATAAAACAATTCTGAGTGTTTTCTAATCAACAGTCTCTTCAGGGGCCTGACTTCTGATAAAAGAAATCTTCACAGTTTCCTGGGCCACAGCTCAAATTACTTCAGAATTTTGCATTCAGAAGGATGATAATGTCTAATTGTCATAATTAATTTTTTCCTTTGTACCTTGCTGTATACCTTGGGAAAATAATTGAATAAGCCAGCTTTAGCACCAGCTTACATGGAACTAGTGGATGTCCAGCAGCAGACTTACTGCTAATGACCAGTTTTGTAAGCAATTCTAGCAATCATTTTCTTTCATGTACTGACTAATCCTTTTCATATAACTGAGTAAACACCTAATTGTCTCCATACTCACTATGGCAAGGTGAACAGATGTGGTGGTTTAACATCCCTTTTGTATCCATCCATCTTGAGGCTACAGTAGTGAAAGTCTTCCATCTTTTGCACCGCCCCACCTATCTTTCACATGAAAAACAGGTTTCCATTTATTTGTGGGGTTTTTTTTCTGAGTGGGTTCATCAGGTAGAGGAAGTCACAACGGGAAAATATGTACCTCGGACACGGTAGAATAAAAGTCTGGCTGCTCTATTCCTATCCACTGGATGCTTGGTCTGATTCGCTCACTCAACTTCCCACAGCTCTTTTTTCTCCTTTTCATTTTGGTTTTGTTTTTCCAATGCAAAAGACTTCAGAGTTCTGTATTTCATACTCCATGACACCAGACAGTCTCCAAGAAGACACTACAGTAGGGATGGAGTAATTTTTTATTGACACCAACAACGCTGGTTGCAAAGTTCTTTTGTGTTCTGCAGGATTTCACCCCCCCCCAAACTATATAAAACTGCACAGCATACGTATTAAATTACTCTTCTTGTTTCTAGATTTAAGAACGTGATGTTTGATATCACACCTGGAGAAGAAGTGGGTGACTTTGAAATCAAAGCAAAATTCTTAGGAGTTGAGATGGAAAAAGTGCAGCTCCATTTCCAGGTAGAGTTTGGATTTTGTTACTTTGCTATATAGTTGCTGTTGCATTTACTATAAATACAAAGTATTTCAGAATTTTTTAATACATACTAGCCAATCAGCACAGAGCAGCAGATCATGTGGCAACAGCTTCTGTAGGATGCTGGACATGGAGTTGAGTTAATGTTTATATTGAGGTAACTGCATGAAACCAAATGCATATTTGCATATTCACTGAACCATAACAGTTCAGTGGCAAGCAGGAAATACCAAAATAAAACAGAAGTATGCAAAATCCAGTATTTCTTCTGATTTGCTGTTACTGACAGTCTACAATTTGGGATCTAGAAGACAGGTAATGTTTTCTGTGCATATCCAATAGCTGCTTGCAATAGTTTACATCATGAAGGACTTGGAGTGGGAGATATTTATCACATGAAGAAAATTACCCCATCTTGTTGCTGTAAAGTATGGATTCAGACAGACACTAACGATTTTATTTCTTATTTCAGGATTTGCTTCAGATGCAGTATGAAGGTGTGGCTGTAATGAAAATGTTTGATAAAGCAAAAGTGAATGTGAATTTGCTCATATTCTTGTTGAATAAGAAGTTCTATGGAAAATGAGTGTTTTCAGATATCATGGACTTCATCAATCAGTGGGAAGTCTATTCAGTACTTTTTTGCTTGTAAACTTTTATTTGAAGTTTGTCGTTGGATGCTTTTTAAGTTTAAACCCTCCTTTAAAACACCAAGTGTTCAGAGGAATGTACACAGTGCCTCTTCAGCATTAATAATTAACAGAAAACCAGGACATTGATTCATTGAAACAGTTCAAGATTTCATTGGTGTTGGTACTTTCAAATCAAAATATTGTTTAGGACACACAGCTTTTGTTGTATGAATTTTAAGGTAGGCAGATATTGAATTTAGTTGAATATAAAAACCTCTTCCTATTGATACATTTTAAAATTACCTCAGATACATAATATAGTTCATACTAGACTTTAAGTATTTACCAAAAGAAAACCTAATTTGTTTCTAAGGGATAGTTTGAGCAAATATTTAGTTACATACTAAGCCTATTTTGTGGCAGTTGTCAATTGCAAAGCAAACATTGTGCAGTTCAAAATTTTTTATAGGTAATTATAAAGTGACAATAACAACTTACTTCACGAAAATGTATTTTGTGATTCATTCCTACTAAATGCACTACTGCCTCATGCAAAATGACATTTTCTACTTTCACAGCCTTTGGAGTGGTATTGGGGAAATCTGAATAGCGAACAGTTGTTCAGTTTGAAGTATTTGAATACGTAAATTGTGCCTTTTTTTTTTGTAAGAAAATAAATGCAATAAAATCAGTATTCAGATTCTTTTTTTTAAATATTCTTTGGAGATTGTTCTATGTAAAATAAACATTACCTAATTAAACTGCCTTGGTTCCTAAATTTCATTTAAAGGAATCATTAAAGCAGCAATCCAGATGGTAGTTGAAAGGTCTTCTTTCAGTGATTTTATAAAATTGCATCTAATTCATCCTGACTGCCCTCAATATGTTTTGGGAAGGCTGCTCAGCAGTGAAGATTTCATGGCCTTTATGCCATTGAATGTGATGATGATTTTGCTGATGAACTAGCACTTAAACCTACAGAGCAAAAGTGTGTACTGCAGGTGATGTGATAAATACATAAACCAACAGAAAATATTTCCTACTTTCACTTTTCTTGTGACAAAGATTTCAAAAGACACTCAAAATTCTCAGTCTTTCAAAAGACTGAGACATTCCGGAACAAATTGCAAAAGCAAATATGAAATAAGTAAACACTGGTGAGGGAATAAAACAATGTAAAGTCACTGGTAGGTATAGAGATTACAAGTTCAGTTGATAAACTAACTGGACTGTGGTATTATACAAGCTGAAAAAATTACTACACTTACTGTGTAATATTACTTCACGCATGGCATTAAATCTGAACACTTGACTACTTTGAAACAGCTAATATCCCTAATTAAAAGATAAAAAGCTCCTACATGCTTCCATTTTTCTTCTGGTTAGTTATGTATAAACTATTTTAATATAATATAAATGCTGAAGTATTGATACTGTGGTTCGCTTAAAATAGCTAGATAGGAAGGTGAAAGCAACACTTCACTTTTACTTTCAAAGGAGAGAAGTGTATTGTACTTGAATATGAATTAAACTCATAATCTTTTGTTCCCTTCTTATTTGCAAGAGACTTGACTAATCACTGTATTTTTGACAAACTCTCGCTGAGCACGTAAGTCTGCATAGGTATGATATTGATCCTAAGACCAGACTGTGTCCAAAGCCTGGAATTCTGCTGCTGAGAGATGCTAAAGTCCCACAGCCTTTGTGGGAGTAAGTCACTCCTGAATATGCAGTTTTGTGTAATACACTTCTAGTGCTACACATCTAGTGCTTGCCTAATTCTAATGCAAACATGACTTCCTGGTATAGATAAGCTCAGAAAGGCCTATTTGGTCCCCAGCTAATGACATGTATGAATGGTATAAACTATGTGCTAGCACTCATCTTTTCCAACTGTTTCTTGGGCTTCCTGTTCTTCCTAGTGCACATCAAAGAGTAATTACCATTTAATGTCTTTGAACTCCTTTATAAGCTTTTTTCCTTAATTAACTTGTTCAATATAGGGCCTTGTCACTGAACAAATAATGAACCCTGCTAAACAGGACTGACCACAATGTTTCCTACCTAAATATAAGACTGATGGTAGTACCAACTACCATGCAAATGAACAAAGTGATTCTGTGTTCACCCAGTGCTGCTGACAGCAACTAAAAACAACAAAAAAGAAAGTCTTTTTGGAGGCTGCAACATAGGCACTTCAGCATTAGATAGGACTTACTGAAACCAGTTTCATTCATGAAATGGTGGTGTGGAAAGACTTGCATTGCTGATTCAAAATCAGGAAAAAAAGCCAGTACAGCACAATAGATGCATTAGTTGTCATCACAGGACAAAATGCATCTTTCCTTGGACAACTTGTCTATCTCTGAAAACATAATAGACAATAATTTTAGTCTGTTAGCCCCATGGTTTGCATTCTTCTATCACATGTCTTTGGAGTGACTAGGAATGCTTGGCAGCTACCTTAATTTTTTTTGGAATTTATCCATTCTCATGGGGCTCTGAAGTTCTAAAATTATCAACAGAATTGCAGAACAACATCCTTCTTCTTGGCCAAGCAGACAGAAACACCATCACAAGCGATAGCTTTGTTCTGTTTCACTTTGTACTTCTATGCTAACTTACTTTCAACTTTTTTTTCTTTACAGAACACAGGAGGAAAACAACCACCTTCTCTCTAACAGAAAATCCAAACTCTGACTGTCACACGTAATTTCAAGAAGTTCATAACTAGATAGACAACCCTTTTCCTGGATGACTGATTTACCCCGAGATACGTTTCTAATCTCACTCTCTTTCAGCAGCAGCTATCCACCTCTGACATGCAACATCTTTCACAAACTCTCTAAACTGATTTATCCCTTAAGCACTGACACACTGATTAAGGCTTCTTGAAATGTAAGAAAAATACTAGCAATGTATGCTTTTTTGAGGTCTGGTAGGATATTTACAAATACCTGTTTATTTTAAGGAAGCCTGATATTTAGTTCACTTTTATTCTGGATTTAGAAAGTTCTAAGAGTTACTTTTGGGTATGTTTATACCCAAAAAGCTATGAGACTACAGAAATGAAGAAGAATAGCTTTACTTTCTCTTCCCCAACAGATGAAATAATTACCTCTATTAAGGTATTTTCTAAACAGATGAATAGTTCACAATTAAGTAACAGGCATTTTGTGCAGGTTCCCTAGTGTGCTTGGGATGATAGAGCTGTAGAAAGGCTGGCCACCTGTAAAACTCGTATTTATTACTTGCTCTACACAAAGTGAAGTCAGCTTCAACACTGCTATAACTTACCAAGTGGTAGGACTGTGAGAGGAACACCATAAGTTCCTGGCCTCACAGATTCTGCTTGCATAAATAATTCTGATAGTTCTTTCAACAGATTGTTTGATCAACTTGAGCAGGTTTCTGGTATCCCAAGGCTCTGGTTGACAGGCCAAAGTCACCTGATGGTTTTTGACACCACTGAACAACAGTTCCGCACCACCTTCAAACTCTACCTGCAGTGACACAGGCATAGAACTTACTGGGAACCAGTACTTGCAACTGGGGTATTTGTTTTCCATGGTTTTTATTCTCAGTCAAAAGCAAACGCCAGCGCTTCTGCAGTAATAAAGGCACTTAATATATATGAATAAGTTCTAAACAGAGCCTTCCTCTTCTCTCCTTTTTTAATCTTCATTGCTGTAAACAGAAGGATATACAGTTGAGGATGAGACAGCACATCCTAGCAAGCCAGGATGTCCACTTGTAAAGGTCTGAAGTATTATAGGCCTAATACATAAAAAGCACTCAAACCACTACTGGAGTTATTTTGAAAGGAAAAAGCCTAAATAATAGCCGCAAAGTTATCAAAGTATCTTCCTATACAGCTTTCATGTAAGTTTCAGTTCAATCATTTCAGTTCATGAGCATCTCTCAACGACAGCATAAATTTTCCAAGGCTCGTCCATGTCACATGCCACTGGATTGGGGAGTGGAACAACTTCCTCAGGGATCTTGGAGTAGCGTGTGGGTCTGCAGAGCAGGGTAATGCATCACTTTTGGGTTGTCCTGTGTTTGTCGAGTAGACATGAAATACTAGCAAGTCTCACCATTCTCTCCTTTATACAAAGTGGATCAGTATTAAGAGGTTTTTTGGAAGTAACATATTTCAGCTGGCCTTGGAACTGCTCCTATGAGGCACTTGGCCTGCGCAAATTTGGCAGACTAAGTTTAGGATAATTTCTTGAGCACAACCTTTGTTCCTCATCTCCTGACCCTTCACTCCGCCCGAGCCCACGACCGCTTCCCATTTCTCAGCTGGGCGCTGACGCTTCCCACCGCCGTTTCCGCGGCGCGGGGGCTGCTGGCTGGGCTGTGTGTGCGGGGGCGGCAGCCGCTGCCTTCCCTTCCCCTCCCCTCCCGTTGCCGCCGAGCCCCAGCTCTCCCGCCATCCCGGGCGCGCAGCCCCCCTTCCCCGCCCCTGGGCGGTGCGGCGGCGGCCCCGGGGCGGCCCTTCGCCAGCCCCAGCCTTCCGGCCCCGGCACTCGAGTGCGCCGCGCTGCTCGCACGGACGGACGGACGGACGGACGGACGGAGCTCCGGCTATGGGGCCCAAGGTGCTGCTCTGTGCCCTGGCGCTGCTGTGCTGGCCGCGCTCACCGTCATCCGGTGCCGCCGGTGAGTCGCCGCCGGGGCTCGGGAGGGGGCGGCAGAGGCGGGGGACTGCGCCCCTGCCAGGTGGGTCCAGCGGCGGCCGAGCGCAGATCGGGGAAGTTCTGCGTGATCGCGGGCCGGGGGCATAAAAAAAAGTGCCTCATCATCGCGTGCCCGCACGTAGCCAGGTCACGGTGCTCTCGCTGTGGTGTTCTAATGCGAGTTAGAGCCGAGTAGTCTTGGTTGTTGTGAAGCGCGGCTGTAGGTTTGTGCACGTGGCAGCGGCAGGGTGAGGCTGGTGGCGGTGGTGAAGGGTGGTTTCGAGTTTCGCCGAAGCGAAGGAGGTGGCCAGGCACGTGGTGATGGAAAGAAGTGACCTGGCTGGCCAGACGTCTTGGTGGACTGCCTTAAAAAAACTAGCATTGCCTTTCACTAGCAACTTCAGAAGATGGAGTACCAGCTGAATTTGTAGGGAGTGCAAACTTTGGAAGGTCTGCCAGCACAAAACATTTCAGAATATCCACTCCAAGCAGATGACTTTCGTGGTTATTCAATTAGAAATAGCACTAGTAGCAATGTCAGTGCCCTAACTGAGAAGACCATGGATCCGTCCATCTCAGAACTTGTTAGACATTGCAGACACTGAGGGAAGGAAGGTAGGAGAAGACACACAGGCATGTAACCCTTCCATATTATGGTAGACGTACAACAGTACCAAAGATTATGTATTTAGAGATTAGCAGAGGGGTGTTTTTTTCTGCGACATTCAGTTTAATATTTCTTTCAATCAGCTAGTAGTACTGCTAAACAATAACTGTCCCATGAGATACCTGCTGTGACTCCTCTGTTCAGACCCTGTGTACAGAAAAGGACTGATTAGATGAGCAGCTAAGGGTAAATTTCAGAGTATGGTGTACTTTGACTACTGAAGTGAAGACTGAAAGGGGACAGACGTAGTGTTTGTAATTATGCTGAGAAGGAAGTATCAAAGTGGGCAAATAATTTTTGCTGAACAACTTTTTGTCACAAGGATGAGTGGTAATGAGATCACAATTGTGTTCATATGGGAATTCTAAGGAAAATGTCCTTTAAAAAAAAGGGGGGTTCGTGTAAAAGACAAATTATACATGTTACTTCTAGAAAAAAGATTGCACTGTTGGATGCTACTGATGCAGTGTATGGGGACATTCAAACTTGTTTTCCTGCCTTTTGCAATTACAGTTTTCAGTAAAGAGCACTCTGAGTACTTATTTGCTACTTCCTTTGGAAATAGTAGCTGCTTTATTGCATCATTAGGAAAAGAAAAATTCAAAACTAGTTACTTCATGCACAACAGAATGCACGAAGTCTGACCATCTGAATACGTCTTTTTGCTCTCTTTGTCACTCCCATTGTAACTATATGATTTCCTCACTGTCCCAGGTAACCTTCCTTGTTTTTACCACAATCTAATTAATTCCCATCGCCCATGCACTGTTGTATCCCTAAATCAACTCTGCCCTTGGATCTGCAGCTTCTCCTATGCTTTGTCCATCAGTATCCGTGGTTACTACCGACTGAGGTGTACTATTTTTGTGGGCAGGTCAAAAAGCAATAGTTTGGCCTTGGCTTGGCGTTAAATGCTTGCAGATTATCTGACCAGATGTTGCTGAGGTGGCTGACCAAGGTCTGAACTTGCCCAGATGGACTTTTCTGCACTGGGACACTGACAGACAGATAGAGGGATGTTATCTTTGCTTGAAGCCCGCACATGTAGTTAAAGAGATGGAGAAAGAAAATCTAAAAAGGAGCAGACACTGGGTTGCAAGAAAATAATACTAATGTATTCTAATTGTTACTAATCAGCCTATAATACAATAACGAATTCTGTATAAATGGAGATGGGGACTGCTGAAGATTTTCTTAAAGACAATTCAATGCCTTTAAGCAAGTAAAAAGCAAGTAACTGTCATCCCTCTTACAACGTTGTGTCTTACCTTGTTTATTAACACATTGGGCATGCGCTTCACAGTTTTTGCCTGTTGAAATCCTTATTGGAAGCAAGGAAAAAGACTGTATACGTATCATTCAGTGTCCTTACTACACACCACTAGGCTAAAACCTCTGTGCTGTTTTTTGTCCATAGTTTATTAGTCCTGTTATTTCATGAGTTCTTAAATTTTACAGGAATTTTGACAGAGCTGTTAATGTCATAATGGCAATGAGAATACTGTTAGTCATAAAAATAGAAATCTGCCAGGCTTAAGTTCTTCCCAAAGGACTGGATGACAGCCTAGCAAAAATAAGATCACCCTTTGAACAGTTATGATTATTATACAAGCTTTACCTCTCTTTTCCTAAGCGATTATTTGGCTTATTGAATTGAAAACTACTTAAACTGTAGTGAAATATGTTTTAGACAAATTATATGTATAACTTCAAAATGGCTACAAAGGACCATTTCACAGATTCTGGTATAGCTATCTAAGAGCAGTTACAAGATCTTTTCTTTAGAGCTGCTGTATTGGCTGTCTTGTACTAACCCAGCTTAAAGGTAATGCCTGTTTCCCATTACTGACCGTTTTGTTTATTATGAAGGTTAATGAAGGTCCTTTGAAATAATATGACATCATTTCATCCTCTTCCCTTCTGTGTATAATTCTCTTATCATTGGCTTTTTCAAATAAACACTGACACAAAAGGAATACAGGACACTAACTCTCTTCTGTTTCAGAAAGTACAGAGTGCAGGTTTTTTTCCAGAATTACACAGATACTGTGTCATACAAACATACAAGCAGCTTTCTAAAGAAAGAACTGATATGTGGCTATCAAACTTTTAAATTATAATTAAATTTTTTCATCAAGAAAGTTTAAATCACCACACTCGATATCAAAGAGTGGCACAAAAATAGCAAGTCTGAGGTCTCATTACATTTTTCCATAGAGCTGCCTTTCAAGTATTACCTCTTGTCATCTAAGTTCAAGACAGGGACAGGGGACAGCATGGAGGCATTATTGACAGCGTGAAGGTTGAGTTCAACTCTGAACTTAGAAAGTCTTTACTTTTACAAAGAACTGGTAGTTTTTTGTAAAATTTTTTGTTCTTATTTATAGTAATAGGATTCTATATTTAGAAATTTTTTTTGTAATGGAGTTATGCAGACTCTAAATCCCCTTGTCTGAAAAAAGCTGTAAAAAAGAGGGCTCCAAGAATTTGGGATATAATTAAACTTATTAGCAATGTTCAATTAACTATAAGCAATAGCTAAGTCAGTAAAAGGTACTTGGTCCAATCATAACTTTTTTTCATGTAGCATATTTTCATACTGTTCTAAGTTAGGGGATACTGATGAGAAATGGGTCAGGTTACTACCAATCACTGCATTAAGCCAAAGGTGAAAATGACAGTCTTACAAAGTAATTTAATTCTCCATAAAAACAACTTTGCTGAAATAATGCCTAAATAGCTTTTTGGATTGGTTGGATTGGTTTGGGGTTTTTTTTTGGTACATAAATCAATTCATGCTACACATGCAACACTGTCATGCCAAATTCATGACTCTTTACATTTAAAAAGCAGAAATACTCTGTCCTGACTTGGTCACAGCCACCAAACTGTGCTGCAGAAGAAACTGATGTAGAGGGAACACTTGGTTTCAGAAGTGGCCCAAGGTACACCAGACACATGCTGTTCTGTATGCTGTGGGACAGGGTAAATAGAACTGAGAAAGTGTTTCAATGCAATCTATGGCTGCCTGTCTGTTACAAGGAAAAGGTTGATTCATGTCTAGCTTGAAAACTGTATGTAGACTTCTCCATCTGTCTTGATGGGGGCCTTCAGGTTGAGTAAGATGTCTTCAGAGCACAGAAATAGTTCAATAGCATGATACTTCACTGGCACTTTTATTTTTTGTTATTTTGGTGATGAGTACTTCTAAAAGAAATTTTGTGTATGAAGACTAGTATTTATCTCAGCATCTCATTTCTGAAAAAACGTGTGAAGGTCTGGCAAAATCAGTGCAGGGGTAGCAAATTTACTGTTGTATTTGTGTTGAAGTAGCCCAAAGAAAGCAAATATTAGATTAGGTCCTTAAGCACAGCTAGGATCACTGCAAATAGCAGCTTCCAAGCTAAGAGATAGGAGACAAAGGAGGACATCTTACCCAAATAGCAGGAGCTAAAACAAAAAGGCTGCTCCGTGGGCAGCCTGCACCTTGAATCAGAAATTAACCTTATTATTTTGTGTTGCTAATGTAATCTTAGCTTTCCTTTTTGGAAGATGTTTTCACTTTCCCATACCGTCTAAATATTTGCTTATTAATTTCAATACTGTCTTATTTTTTCAGCCTTTCCAATTAACAGCAGCATGCCACGCGGCAGAAGTTTTGCAGTCTTTTCTTCTGTCGGTTGCCATGATGAGCTTATACCTATTGATGGTGATACTGAAAATGACTTGGAAATTGGATCAGGAGCCACCAATCTGACTGGATTATTTCCACGTGAACAACGAATGGTGTCAGTTCAAACATATAGATACCTTACTAGTCCATGGCTGACAGGTTTTGTTCCTTCAGTTTACACCTTTGTGCTTGTGCTGAGTCTCCCTCTGAACATCACAGCAGTACTTGTGTTTCTGAAAAAAATGAAAATTGAAAAGCCAGCTGTAATATACATGCTGAATTTGGCCCTGGCAGATGTCCTGTTTGTGAGTGTGCTTCCTTTTAAGATTGCTTATCACTTCTCTGGAAATGACTGGGCTTTTGGACCTCAGATGTGCCGTTTCGTCACTGCTGCCTTCTATTGTAACATGTACTGCTCAATAATGCTTATGACGAGCATAAGCTTCGATCGCTTCTTAGCAGTGGTGTATCCCATGCAGTCTCTCAAGTGGCGCACATTAACACGTGCCTCATTGATTTGTTTCATCATATGGCTTTTAGCAATAAGCGGGGTTATACCTTTCCTCATCAGAGAGCAAACAATGGAAATACCCAGGTTAAATATAACTACTTGCCACGATGTGCTAAGAGAATCTGAACTTCACGGCTATTACCTCCACTTCTTCTCCATCTTCTCTTGTGTGTTTTTCATAGTGCCATTTATAATTTCTACTGTCTGTTATGTGTGTATCATTCGATGTCTTAGTTCTTCTACGATAGTTGCAAAGCAAAATAAGAAGACACGGGCCTTGCTCTTGTGTGTTGCTGTTTTTTCTGTTTTTGTTATTTGCTTTGGACCAACAAATGTCCTCCTATTAATTCATTATATCAATTTTTCTTATGACAACAGCTTAGAGTATCTCTACTTTGCCTATCTACTCAGTGTTTGTATCAGCAGCGTTAGCTGTTGCATTGACCCCTTTATTTACTACTATGCCTCTTCGCAGTATCAGAGACAATTTTTCAGTCTCTTCAATTGTAAAAAGACTTTTGATCCTAACAGTAGTAACAGCAGTGGCCAGTTGATGTCTACCTCTAGTAGAAGGGCTACATTGTCTACTAATGTCAATAACAGTGTTTACAGGAAATTACTAGCAATGCATTGAGAGAATGTGTCTTATACATTTTTAATTTTTACACAATTTCAGACAAGAAAAAGACTTGTGTTATAACCAAGAAATGCAAAACCTTAGACCTAGGTGTTGTATGATACATAGCTCTGTATTCATTATAGTAATGCACAATTCAAATTAAAACTCTGTCTGTGTGTATACATATAGTATATGTAAATAGGTTCATGTAAAGGGGATAATAGTTGTTGAGTGTTTTCCAAATAAACTTTTTTTTAGACTAATCCTTTGCACTGTTAGTTTAGTTTATTGTAGAGGTTTTATGAAATCCCATTTTAGTATTTTGAAACATATCTGTCAGGTTGAATGAGTTCTTACATATGGAATCACTCCATCTATCCAGTAGTTCCTGAAGAAGAAGTGAAAATATCTTTCCAGACTTTTTTTTCCGCTCTATTTGTGATTACTTCTGGAATCATCTGTAAACTTATTTTCTTAGCATTATTTTGAATCTCAGACATGAAACTGTTTATTTTACATTTTTACATATTTCGCTTCAAAACAGTCTGTATGCTTTTCGAAAAGTGAGCAAAACCAAAAACTGGTTATTGCTGGTTGTGCAATGTGTGTCAAGGGAGAGAATTCTCAGCAGCTGGAACTAGCTCGTCTTTTGTTGTTCCTAGCATTAGTGTATGCTAGGCATCTGGCTAGGAATGTAGTATTTTTGACAATTTCACAAAAAAATTGTGGCATTTTATTTCTCAGTAAATCAAAGACTCTCCAGAAAATACAGTGAAAAGGCTGTGTTCATCATCTTGTAAACATGCTTTTGTGCATGTGGTTAATCATAATGCACATGTTTAGGACTTGGACATATCCTTTATCCTTGACAGCCTGGATGTTTTTCATACTTTACACTGTGTCCATGTCTACTGAAATTGCTGTATAGCTAACAATAGCTAACTTCATTCTGTGTAGCAGTCATTTACTACAAGGAACACTAAAGCCAAGTAACAGGAATTCACTCTTAGAAACAAGCATGTAGATTGTATATGAAAATGGAAAAAAAATTAAGTAGGAATTTGCTTAATATAGGATGTGCCGTAGAAATCTACTGCGAAGTACAGCGGTGGATAAAAGCTGTCTTCAGGCTGGCACAAGTAATAAACCTTTCTGCATTCAGTGTGACAGTGAGACACTTCTTTCTAACCATGATCTCTATGTCTATTCCTTAATGGATTTAAGCATAATTAAGTATTGCATTACCAGAGTTTCATTATATTTTTGTTCTCAAGTTTTTGCCAGTTTTTAAGTACGTGAGTGCTGAAAGTGTATGTATATGCAATTAGTAAGCCTAAAGCCGCACAAACTGAGGTATACTCAGTTACATTCTCATTTTGTTTAGTATCATATTAGGGGTGGGCTTGCTTTTCAGCAAAATCCAAATGCATCTTGAAACTATGAACATCCACTTCTTGCTGGCAGAAAAAAATTACCTCTGTGCTTCCTGTAGTTACAGGCAGAGGGGCTGCTTTTCAGTCCAGATTCAGAGGAAGGCCATGAAGATGATCAGAGAGCTGGAGCACCTCTCCTGTGAGGACAGACTTCTCCAACTGAACAACCTCAACGAAAGAGTTAAGGTTGTTCAGTCTGGAGAAGGCTCTGAGGTGACATTGCAGCCTTTCAGTACCTAAAGGGGGTTGATAAGAAAGATGGGGACTTCTTAGCAGGATCTGCAGTAATAGACATGTTATAATGGCTTTAAACTGAAAGACAGTAGATTTAGATTAGATTTAGAAAGAAGCTGACTGTGTGGTTGGTGAGGAACTGGAACAAGTTGCCCAGAGAAGTTGTGGATGCCTCATCCCTGGAAATGTTCAAGCCAGGGTTGGATGGGGCTTGGAGCAACCTGGTCAAGTATAAGTTGTCTCTGCCCATGGAGGGGAGTTGAAACTAGATGGAATTTAAGGTCCCTTGAAACCCAAACCATTCTGTGAATCGATTCTATAAGCTGCCGAGCGTGGTCATGCAGCAAAGCACAATGTGGTGGCCTTTTCTGGAGACTGAACCAGAAAAGTACTGCAAATTAGACTGACATGCTTAAACTAACAGGAAAACATAACCATATCTTCATGCACCCAATGCACTGCTAGCTGGGAAAGAAAATTAACAGTTTGTTTGGCGGGGAAGGAGTTAACATCTGACCAAAAGAAATGAAAATTGTTGATGTATGTGCTGTTTCACCCATAGCTTCTGCTCCTCAGTCTTTCTTTTTTTCCTCCATCATGTTGGAGTTAAGATGCATAATTTTCTATATGAAGCAAGCTGAGAATCTTGTGCTAGATAACATTTGATGACAAGGAGGTGTCAGGCACTGAACATGCATAAGGAAGATTGCTATTAATGTTCCACTTATGCCAACTGCATGTTGTGGCAATATTGGCTGGGCAAGATTTGTAATCAGCATCGTTTCTGTTGGCAAAATACCTCCTATAGCAGCTGTCAGTGGTATAACTTACTTCACCTGGGAAGGTTTACGTGATTAAGCATGCCAAGGATTTTGCAGGGATTAGTACATTATCACTAGAAGCATTTCACCAGTTAATACCAAGTGTGCATCTACCTTACAACCTACATCCCGCAGCCTGACTGCAGACAAAGTATAGTTTGCTGATTCTACTTCCCTATTTAGATGAATCTCAGACAGAAATGTGAGCATGGCTGCAAAGTGTGTTTGCAATGTTTTGCCCCAGGTAAACTGCATTGGGCCATTGGATCTCTCCCTACTTTAGATGGGATCCAGACATTGAAAAAGAGTAGGAGCCAAACAGTAGATCACTAGTTACAGCTTCATACTGGAGGTTTCCGAGGCCTGGGGGAACACAGAAGGGCCTGATATGCTTTGTGCAATAATTAAGTAAATTCCTTGATAAGGCCTTTTTTTTTGATCATTTTCATCTTTTTTGATCGGATCAGTTTGATCTTGCAAAGTGCTGAGCAAATGTTAAAAAAATTCACCTCTCACTTGTTTAAAATTAATGACCCTCATAAATGCTTTTTCGTTATATTTTGCATTTTGCAAGTGCTATAGTAATAGTTTAGTGATTGCTAATACAGGTGGAGAAGGTGAACAAATAACATGCTATAATCCAACAACACTAGAGAGCATTAAAATGACTAGATATGGCTGTTGTAATTTGATTTGTTGGGGAGGAGACCATTTGGAACCAGATGTGAGTGTCATGCTGAACTGTGAAATACTGATTAGCCCTCTAAACAATTATGTGGATTTGGAAAGGTGAAAAAGTATTGGAATTTCATTGGAAAAGTAGGTGACTTTGTTTTAAGTAGAACCTGTAAGAAGTGTCAGCAAAGTTTTGGAGAGTAGTTTTTCTTATGTTTGTGCTACCAGCCATGCAGCAGCAGTGCCTGTAGCCCAGAAACAAGCCTCTCTACTTAAGAGCAGGGGCTGACATTTAAAAAGCAGAGGCTGACATTGTAGAGTGCACACAACAATGCAACTCTATCAAGGTCATAACTGATAAAGCCAACATACGATAAAAACCTGTTTGCTGTTCCCTTACCAAAATAAAAATTAATTACATTGAGTCAAATTCTTCTTTTATTCCTGTGCTGGTTTTAAGGTAAACCGGCAGGAGAAATAAACCCAACTCAAAAGAGATTATAAATCAGAATTACAATTCAATAACAATAATACAATAAATACAAATTTACAGCTGAACACGTGGTTTTAACCCACAAAAACCCAGAAGTATAACCCAGCACCCCGGGGCATGAACAGAATGGTGTTCGTTGGCCCCTGTACTAAGCCCCGCGTGGGCTCCCCTGAGTCCAAAAGCAAGAAAAAAAAAGAGGAAAAATCTGTTGATGCGAGTGATGGTTGCAGTCTGGTTGGAAGTGGTGGTCACAGTCCAGTCGAGGCTCTGGTTCTCCTCTGGATCCCTCGAGTGGTCCCAGAAGTCCCAAGACCCCAAGATTATATATCCTCAGGTTCGGGCAGGAGTGCTCAGCCCCTTTCCCAGGGCAGGAGGTTCCACAATGGGTGATTGTCAGTGCTGGGTGTGAGGGCAGGAACATCTTCTTATCTCACAGGCCTCTTCACACCCAGCTCATAGCCTGAGGGGTCAGGTGTGCTCTGGGCAGCTGCTGCAGATAGTCTGTAGCTTCTGGGAAACGGCATAGAGGGTGTAGAATACACAGTTTGGGTTGCACTCACACAGGGATGAACTGGTCCCAGCTGTTCTAACTAGGACAATTCCACAGTAGACCTGGGAAAGTCAATTGTCCTTGTCTTTGATAATTTATTTGTGTTAGCAACTTGGAGGTCTTCAGCATTTTTTTGTGCCCCACTAGAGGCAGCAACCCTTGGGAAGTTCTCATGTATGTTTTCTGATCCTCATGGATGAGGCAGCAGTGAAGGTGCTGCCACGGGGCATGGACACAGGGCTCCCAGCTCACTCTCCAGTGGGGCTGACAGCCTGCTCACCCTGGCTCAGCATGTCTCTCCATTCAACTCAGCTAGAGATGGCAGGCTTCCCTTACTGCTGCTTCCCTCAGAAGGGAACACAGAAAAGGAAAATAAGAGACTTTCATAAACAGATTATCTCTAAATATTTTATCACTATTGGCTCCTTATACTGCTCTTTTCTTTTTTTTCTTCAGATATATGTGTAAATAATTCCATTTTTTGACTTGCAAACTGAAAAAAGTATTCACCATCAGCAGCACAGGAAGCAGGTTAGATTCCTAAGACCAAACCTTTCAAATCCCTGTTTCAGCCAGGCACTGAAGTCTATGTACTCAGTTTATATAGTTTATATGCCAGAGGATGTGGAGCCTTTGGACCCTATGTACCTGCTAGAAGGGTATATGGTGGCACAGAAGCCAGTGGTATCACTGTCAGGAAATGATGCTGCTGAACACTTCCTTTCCTGCAGAATAGCACTTAA
The DNA here is from genome assembly GCA_013397135.1 of Pachyramphus minor. Taxonomy (NCBI): domain Eukaryota; kingdom Metazoa; phylum Chordata; class Aves; order Passeriformes; family Tyrannidae; genus Pachyramphus; species Pachyramphus minor. Next base: position 11,715 of record VYXB01004071.1, on the reverse strand, counting down.
TTGGAAACAGACATCCAGCTCTGGAAGGGTGTGTTTTGTCACTGCCACCTCTTACTGTTTACTGAAACCTCCCTCCACACTGAGTGTTTATTGTCCAAAACAGTATCCTTCACATTTCCCATGATCATTTACATAGCAAAATATCTTGGAGATCTACTTTCAAATCACACGGGGTTTGCTGCCACCTAATTTAGTCCTTACTCATTACAACTTAACTCAGAGGTTTAAATGTTTCTTTTCTGATATGGTCACTCCTGTGACTTCCCTCTTATTTTTTCTCTTTTAAAATAAGCAATTTTTACCGCCTATTCCAATCTTTCATTGCTCATCAGTATGGTTGCAAAGCCAAATAGAAGAAAATGTTTTCTTCCCTGCAGCAAACCTGGGGATTTGTAAAGTGACGCCACTAACATCGGACATGTTTTGTAGGAACCACAGAATGCAAGAAATTTATTAAGTTAAAAAATTGGGTCAACTAGCATAACTGGAATAATTGGATAGCATGAATGCTATGCCTAAAGCACAACATACTGAGAACTCAGTCCCAGATGGGGAAGAAAAGAGAGAAGGAGAGAGAAAACTCTGCTACCCAAACCTCTACATTGTTTTATCTGTCTGTTCAATTGTTTATAAGTCATTTGTAAGTCCTTTTCCCATAGGTCACAAAAGGAATAAACCAGTGTCTCAATGCCACTTGAAGGATTTCTTTCAATTTATTTTCACACTTTTTTTTTGTCTCCACTTTTCCTGACTCTAAGAGGCATAAGCAATCCTACTCAGCAAAGAAGTTACTTATCACAGCTTTAATCACAAAGGAAATGAAAAATGTGCTGAAGATTTCTGATTTTGTCATTCAAACACAAGCTAGAACGTATGAGAATAGAATATACTATAGAATAGTAGTTCCATCACTGAAAATTATATTTACAGCAGCTCTGAAATTCAGCTTATATCTCTTACTTTGCTTTAACATTCTTTCCTGTTATTTGAATATTATCTTTAGTAAAAATTTTTGTAAGGAGGGACTTAATGCTGAGGTATATGGACATTTTTCATTAAATTAAAGTATTTCTAACCCTTTTATATCCCTGCTTCAGAGATACTGAGTTTTATCACTGAAAATTATTTCAAAATTACATTTCAAATATTAAAACTGCTTAAGAGACATGCTTGTCTAAAAGCATATTACCTTTTGTTTGGCCAACTGATACATTGTGGTGCGGAAAAAAATTACAGTATTTTGTGTACTTCAAACCATTTTGGATAGCTTTACAAGTTTGTATGTTCTTATTTTATTTTCTAAACAGAAGTCACTAATGCACTGATGTTCTATGAAAGCAGTGAAAATACTTCCTAACTTGAAAATCAGTCATCAAGAGTTACTGCTATTTTGAGCAAAATATTTTATCTTTGCTTGATCACAGTATCTTCTGTTTGTACTCTAATGAAACAAGATGTTTTAGTTTTTAACTTCCTTACCCCCCTTTCCAGACTAGCACATAAAAACCACACTGAGCAAAGAACAGCTTCAAGAAGAATCCACTTCTCCATTCAGTGCTTTTTTTTGCATTGTGGGTAATCTAATGTCTGTAAAAGCATTGCCCAGAAGATGAGGGTTACAGTTCTCTTTTGAATATGTGGGAAACTCTGCAAATATATTAACACTATCTTCTTGTAAACTTTTTCATGCTTAGCCAGATGCTCGAAGGAATGAGGTGCCTGTAGCAGCTGGATAGTGATATTGGAATCTAAACTGGATTTTAGATTTTCTCTAATTGTCATGATTTTCAAAACCATTAAAGGAAGGCCAATCTATTCTTACAAAACCGTGAGATGTTACTCAGCAGAGCAAGCAGACAAATTGCAGCTACGCTGAGTGCTTCATGTACCCAGCCCAGCACCTCCTCACACACACGCTGGAGACAAGCAACTCGCAGGACCCTGGGAACAGCTGGGCGGTAGCAGGTGCCTCTGTGGCTTGGCTGTCCTGGCCCTCATGGCCCTTCAGTCACCTACCTGGCAAGTTTCTTGAGCACAGCTGCACACCCAAACTGAGGAGGGGCAGGAGCCAAGGCTGAACCTCTCTTCTACAGCCTGGGCTCACAGCCTGGGCAGCTGTTTACAAGCTCTGGGGTGTGCACCCAACAAGGTTGTGCCTCATGTTTTTCCAGGGCTCAGGAGCCTGCTCAGTCTCTGACCCCAGGGTCAGCCATGCCTGAGAGTGCTTGGGCCAGGCAGAGCCTGGGCTTCCTCTAGCATATGCAAGGCAAGGACTTTTGCTGCCCCTGTTAATAAGAAGGCGCCAACCTTGCCTGTGCCACAAACCTGGCACAGCTCTTGAGATTTAGCCACCTGTGATGAGAGAGAAGAGGATTTAGATTAATGAGTCAGCAAATGGGCTTCTCCTCCCTAAAATTTTGTAGGTTTGCCTATGTGAGTGACCTTGGATATGCTAATTTATGAGTTTCCATTGACTGAAGAATAACCTCTCTTGGTCATCGGGCCAAAGAAAAGCAATTAGCTGCCTCAGCTGCCTCCAGCTTTCCTTCTTCACTTCCCCCTCCTGCATGAGCAATGTACAAACAGCCCAGATTTATTCTGCTTCTAACAGGGGAGGAGTAGGATGGAGGAAGGCCCTATGTGAGAAGAGTGGGACCACAGAGCTGGGGTTGGCATTACCTTTGAGTTAGTGAGCTGGAACAGCCTCTCCACTGGCCTGGGACTTGCAGGCACGTGAGAGTCCAGAACAATTACACAAAATGCTGCTAATGCACGACATACAGCCACTCTGAAGTGTATGCAAGATGGGAACCCACCCCGACAACCCCTTGCACTGCATGCATACATTTATTTGCTAGTTCTCATTAGAGATTAATTTTAATCTGTTCCTGTCACTGTGACAGCAGCACTATCAAGCAGGCATTTCCTGTTTTTCTTTCTTGTGTACAGAAACCAGATGTTTTCCGAGCCATAAAACCAGAGTTGATCAGTTTTCATAATGACACTGGTAACAACAGCCAGCCCCACAGATTAAAACCAGGGCTTCTCTAGCAAACCACAAGTTACAGCCTGCAGCAATGAGACTACATGCAACAAAAGCAAGAAATTTTCAAGGATGGTCTTTCAATGTAGTTCAATGGGAACAAATTTCACAGAGAAAAACATCTGAAGCTCATTTTATAATCAAAATTCTTAGAGTATCCTAAGTCAGAAGGGACCCACAAGGATCATTGTGGATCATTTAAGTGAATGTCCCATACAGGAATTGAATCCACGACCTCAGTGTTATTAGGATCAAGCTCTAACATGATACGTGAGCTTGAGATTCAGCAGAATGAATTGCTTCAATTTCAATACCATATGTGAGAGTCCTTGCAAGTGGTGGTAGATCCTCAAAGTCATTGAACAAACATTTTGGGACAAAAATAGGGACAAACAGCATTGCTGTCCTTTCTGTAAGAGGCTGGAGAGTTTTTTACTCTTGCTTGTTGTATTGGACAAGAACCTATATACTACAATTGTAACTTGTTTTGACTGAAGCATAGTAAGAACCTTCATTTGTGCTATGACAAGGGCAGCCCTGGTTTTCAAATATAGTACCTTTACTGCTTTTTCTAAAACCCTCATGAGTGTTGCAACTAGTTCATCTAGAAAGGTACTGTGTTGGTGAAGAAAGATATTCAGGTCTTCACACATGTCCTCTGCCCACCACCACTTCTCCTCTGATGGCCAATGTTGTTTGTCCTAAGATAAGAACACCAAGTGAGTATTGCAGAAAGAACTGGATGCTCGCATAATTAATGAATTCCAGAGATAGGGGAGCGGAGATGTTTTCAATTGACTTTGGTGCACATCAGCCTGCACAAGGGTGTAAAGTGCTGATGGAGACTGGGTCAGCTGGGCAAACTGGTCTCCCAATGTTGCAGGCAGCTTCTGGGTGGATGCCTCCCCTAGCAGGGACGCCTGTAGGGAACGCTCACTTTTGGAGGGCAAGTAAAAAGCATTAGCATACAGACATAAAATCCTTAAGTAGCTACATTGGCTCTTCATTGCTTTGTAATTATGAATTCTGCAAGGCCAAAGGTACTAAACCTGTACATTTCTAGGCCAACCTGTATGTATTATAGCCCTTTAGACATCAGCTGTTGACCAATCTGAGAGTAAGTCCCTGTAGCTGAACCTAGACTTCTGTGAAGTTTAGAAAGCAAAGGATCCTCACTGAAGCTTTTGACTTAACAGAAGTGACAACGACCTGATTATATCATAATCTATTTCAATAAATGACAGAGTGGTTATTTAGATACTTTACTAGCAATATTATTGCATTAGCAATAAATCTAATCATAATATCCAAATAATCACTGTGCTCTACATCTCGTGCCTAGCTGAGAATCTTCTCTCAACAACTCGGTCACTGGTACAAGTTATGAAGCTGGGTGTTTACTCTGGCAATTCTGTTCATTGCACTAAAAATGATCATTGTGCAGAGATTGAAGGTATTAGATGGAGAAGAGCAGGGCTCTCTTTCTCTCCTTATAGTTCCTTCTGTTGTGTAGTCAGAGTTCTATCCAGAAAAGTTTTCTAGGCTTTGTTGCTGAGGTTTCTGTTGGAGTCACCGCCAATACACTTTGCACATATCTTCATTTTGGTATCATGGGCTTCTGTGTAGGGTGTAGTAGACAGTTCTATCCAAGCGTGTTTCCTTACTTAAAGGCAAATTGCTACACCATACAATTTCTGTGAGATTCAGCAGATTGAATTGCCAAGTGTGTCACCAACACTCACTCTCAAATAGCTACTGTAAAATTCAGTGCCAGGTAGGAAGCATGACTTCATAACCACCCAAACCCTAACCTGTTTTGCAGATTACTTCCTTCCATATGTTATTATTGCTGTGTTTCTTCACTGTGTTGTGACTCCACTAATAAACAGGGGTGGAAAAAGTTGATAGTATAGAAATAGCCTTGAGCAGTTAATAAAAAAAAAAATTATCTTTTTATCTAAATTGTGGAATATAGCAATCATTAATAACCATGACATTTTCATCTTTTCAATAGCTTTCACTGTGGCATTCAAGGGATTTTCCCTTCTTTTCCCCAATCTTGGGCAGGACTGCAGTCTTCCACCTGCTGAAGGTCTACCCTGCTTTTAACCACATGCTGAAGTGCAGCTTTTGTAGGTTGCTCAATTGGCATCACAGATGGACTCTCCTCCTATCTAAATGCACAGACCTTCAGTGGCCTCTCCCCAAATCAGAGCTCAGGTTAGTGCTCTGCACACATCTCGAAGTCCCTTCCAAGTCAGGGTGAAAGGAAAAACAGTAAGAGTACCTCTGCTGATGGGGGAGGTTTAATTATTTAGTACATTCCCACTAACATTTCTGGAAGCAATAAAAATGCCTAAACTGCAGAGAACAGCCCTTAGGTCTCCTATCCACAAGAGGAGCCTCTCTTTGTCTGCCACCATGAAGTGGTCATAGGGACCTCCTCAGTTATCTGGGACTGCTGGTAAATGATGGGAAGTGGCTCAGTAAGCTCTTCTACCAGTTCTCAGTATCCTTGGGTGGACCCCATCTGGCCCCATAGACCTGTGTGTCTAAGTGGCGTAGCAGGTTACTGACCATTTCCCCTTGGATTATGGGGGCTTCTTTCTGAAGCACAGAAGGCATTAAGTACCTCAGTCTTTCTCTCACCCCTTGTCACTATGTCTGGCCCCACATCCACTACAGGATGGAGATTCTCCTTAGATCACTTTCTGATGTGAATGTATTTATATAAACACTTTCTATTGTCTTTTATGGCAGTAGACAAATTAAGTTCCAGGTGGACTTTGGTCCTTTTAATTTTCTTGCTCCATATCCTCATGGAACCTTTATGATCCTCTTGAGTTGCCTGTCCCCCTTCCAAAGGTTATAAAACTTACTTTTTTCCTGAGTTCAGCCAGGCTGGTCTTCTTTTCCACCAGTGCATCTTTCAGCTCATATTGATTTGTATTTGACTGCTGAAAATTACCAGAAGATGCAGATGGTGCCCTTGGGCACAGGCTTACTAGGTGAACTGAGAGTTCAGTTCCCTTCTTTTAGCATTGTTCAGTGGGAAAGGGATCCCATATCCTGTGGAAGGGCAGTTATGGCATAGTATTATCTGACTCATTTTACTGTAACAGGAGTATTTACACGTGGGTGGGGAAACAGAAAACACAAAAGAGAAAACTACAGGCAGCAATGTGTATCCCTGGTGCCTTCTGTGCAGTGAACTCTTGTGACAACAGCTCAGTATTGACATGAGCACACAATAGCATCCCTCCAGGCTGCCTCCTCATTTCTTCACTTCTGGCTGGGTTTTTCCTTAAAAGTAAGTGAGCTGAATGTATATTTTGATAGCACCTAGAAAATTCAAGCCAAAACACTGCACCTACTGAGTAAGCTACCATGCAATCCTTGCCCTGAAGAGCTAATAATTACCATCCAGGAGGCTTTATTGTGAGGAGTATAATGTTCTATTTAACCTTTAATGTTTATATTAATGTTATATTACTATTAATTTATGTTTAAGGTTATTTTCTTAAATTTTTAATGCTGAATTTAGTTACATCAGAATCCAGCTGTTGTTTAAAATAAAAAAAGTCCTGGATTTCCCAGAAGAAGTAAAAATCTTTTAAGAGTGCAACTTGTATATATTCAAATTGCTCAAGGTACAAAAAATAAATAAAAAACTGGTGCTTATTACTTTCAAGGTAGAATGGATCTGGGTGGCAACTGTTAACACCTTCTTCTTAACTCAACTACAGACATGCCGTTACTACTGCTTAGTTTTCAACAGATGACTGTTTCTTCAAATTGCATAGTATGTGTAGTGTTTTGGGAATTAAAGAGAGAGGCTTAAGAAAAAGTAAATGCATACTAGTTAAAATGAATGCCAAGCATTATTTTACAGCCCCACAACCAAGCACTCTTAGAGAGACTTGTCCTGTCTGACCCTTCATGGTTTTATTTCACATTTTTTAAAATTTTGTGGTGTTAGGTCACATCCTGCCAGGTCACTATTAATAAATAGGATGCAAAATATTCAAACATTATAATACCTTTTAACTTGGTGATAGGAGCTCTGTCTTAGGATGAAGAGACACCTGAGCTGAAATACCCTTTACGCATTGATCCTAGATCTTCACAGTCCTCAAGGTAATGGGTAAAAGAGAGCATTGATACTGTTCCTTCTCTTTCTCTTTCGATTTTCTTTTGGGAACAAGAAGGTCAAGAGCAAGGATGAACTATGTTTTGCCACATCCAATGACAAAGCAGAAACAGGATCTGGATTAGACACCTGATATCTCTTAGGTATGGAGCAGGCTAAACGTTCACCCTCAGCAGTTTCTGTCTGAGCCCTGAGGTACCAAGAGCCCCAGCTCAGCACCTGCAGAAATCATACTAGAAAGCATACTGCTGTTTTGGGTTTTATTTTTCATCTTTGAAATTATAGGACAGTAATGTGTCAGGCTTTTACAGAGCAGAGACAGCAGGACTGTCTCCATTGGTATGAATTGTCCTGCAAGAGGATACTTATAACTCCCAATAAGGCCATAGGAAGCTGGTTTGCTCCAGCAGGGACAGCCTGTGCCTGCAGCTCATCCAGAGATCCAAGCTGCTGGGGCAGCTTGCTGCTGCTCTGCCCAGTGTTGGAGGCTGGTAGGAACAAGGCTCCTCTCTTAGTGGGAAGTCGGAAGCCAGACACCAAGAGTTTTAGCTCTTTGGAATAGGTCTTTACCTGAATCACCAAATTACTTTTCATTAATCCTTCAGATCTTCATACAGTACTTCACTGTATAATCCTATGACCAGTACTGAGTATTTAATTACCTATTTTAAATGTAGTTTATCTCTATAAGTAGATGTAATTTAATAATATTTCAATTATTTTCATGTGCAGACCACAATATGCATGCTGTAAAAAAAACAAGTGATCTTTCACCAGGTCAGGAAAGATAACACAGTAATGACTCCATCCTAGAAAAACCAGATCAACCAGCTTTTCTGCTAAAGCCTAGACAAGCCTAAACACAGCCGGGAGAATAAAATCAAACATTTTCTTTGTTTCAAATCCCTGAAACCACAGATTGGCAGATAGGTAGAAAAGCATTGTGCTTAATTTTGCAGAAAATGCACAGTAATAAGGCTTGTGTTGAAGCTGTGATAAGTTGAATTAAATATAGGGAATTAAGCCTAGAAATATACCTTTCACTGAGCAAACAGTTGTGAAACATTTAGGCTTCCTTAATTCTCATGCCCACACTCCTTGCTAATTTGCCATAAATGATAGCTAATAAACCAAGTATCCGTAAAAACCACACAGAATTTTTACGGTATTCAAATGAAAGTACTGCTGCTCTGGCACTTCAGCCTTTTATACTGTTTTGCAAAAGACATTTCTTGACTGTTAGAAGACTATAGAGAGATAAGATCATATAGTTTCAAGGTAAGATTAATGACTGCAATGTAAAAGATTTACTTGGATTTAGCAAGGAAGCTGCTGGGTGTGAGTTCATGGCCAAGCCTGAGGGAACTTCCCCCAGCTGTGAGGGAAACTGCCAGGAGATGTCCAGCCTCATCCTGCAGCAGAAATATTCAGCTATGACAGAGAAAGAAAGAGGGGAAAAAGCTCCTCACTTTGCAAGAGCTAGAATTGTGAGCTTAGATGCCTTAAGCGCAGCAGAAATAGTGCCAAGCAATAGGAGAAACAATGGGCATAAACTTGGTGCACAGGAACTACCACCTGAATATGAGGAAGAACTTCTTTACTGTGCAGGTGAGCACTGCACTTGAACAGACTGCCCAGAGAGGTTGTGGAGTCTCCCTCCCAGGAGGAACCATGTCTGCAGAAGTCAAGCACAGGCCTGCAGTGGATACTGAACTAGGACTTCAGCATGAGCAGGAGCATGAAGCCTCCATAGGAGACCCTTACTTGTGCCATGTACACCACTACCTGGGAACTGGAAACAACTGGCCATCAAAACAAGTGGATTGGTGAAGGACAGGCTCTCCCTGAATGTTGTTATGCCTGCATCTTGGGGCAGAATGAAAATTGCCTGGGACTGGTGCAATCCAGCACAACTGGAGTAAGCACTACTGACAGAAGAAACTATTTCACCCCTTCTGAAGGAATTAACCGCTTGCTCCTTGCATTAGGGGCTGATTAACAATCCAAGTTCTGCTTCCACACTGTGCATACCCCAGAAAGACACTGGTTTAGGTTTTAAGCAGAAAGCAAGGAAAAGGTTTCCTGATTCCATGCCTTGCAGCAATAGCCCCACATTTGCAGTGGGCTCTGGTACTGCTGCACTGTGCTCAAAAGATCAGGGTAGCATTGTTGTGGTACGGAATTGTGTGGAATCACTTCCCCCTGCCACTCCAAAGGAAGTTGGACATGAACAGGAACAACGTTGCATCTAGAGATTGCAGTGAAGTTCCTACATGGCACTTCTGCAAGGCAGACAGAAGCACTGTTTTCTGTCCTTTCCATCCTCTAACAGTCTTTCACTTCGACCTCTTCTGTGATGAAAGTGGCTGCTGTGCACATGCACCAAATAACTTGCAAATCCTAACAGCTCTACTCACTTTGCTTATAAACACGTGTGGACTAAGCATTTTCATAATTGGCATCTAGATCATGACATTGCTGTTTATCTGGAGTTTAATGTTTGACAAATTTCTGTTAAGTAGAAGAAAAAGTATTTTTCTAAATGTGAACAATAACTATGAATATATTGTTCATTAAACTTAAAAAATAAATTAATCCATCCAACTGGAAATTAAATAATTCAATCACAAATAGTTATTTTACAAAACCTGAACTCTCTCCTCAAAATGTAATGATGGAATAATAAAATTATTTTTGGTCATAACACTAGATTGTTTTTATAAATTTTGAGCCAATTAACAGTATTGAATATGATAAAGTGTTTGTGGTTTTCCCCTGTGTGTCAGTGGACACTTGCTCAGGACTCATTTTTGCCTCTGCTAAAGATGTTAAGAGACACTTTTCCTCAGCATTTGCCATAATGGGCGTTCCAAAACAGATAAAGACAGATAATGGCCCAGCCTACATTTCTGCTTCCCTTAAAGAACTTTTCAACATGTGGGGAATAGTTCACACCACTGGCATCCCTCACTCTCCACAGGGTCAAGGGATAATAGAGAGAACTCGCAAATGATATGCTGAAAAAACAAGAAAAATCACCTGTAGGTCTCTCTCCTTCAGAAAGTTTAAACAAGGCATTGTATGTCCTCAATTTTTTAAATAGACTGCATGAGGATGTTTCGCCTGTTGGACATCGTTTCGGAGCTGGAAAATTAAAAACAGGGGAAGCTAAGGTAAAATACAAGGATATCCTGACAGGAGAATGGCTCAGTCCTGTCCCCCTAATTGTTTGGGGAAGAGGGCACACTTGCATCTCAACAGGAGCATGTCCACGATGGATACCATCCAGGCTAGTAAAGATCAACCAAGAAGTCTCCCTCCCAGCTCAACCAGCAGCAGATTCAGCACCAACGGATTCAGCACCAACTACAGGAAGTGATCCCCCAGCAGCATCACTTTCAGGATAATCCTGCTTCTTGTGTGCAGCATAACACCAACAAAACAGAAAGACTCAACGTCAGGAGTCCTTGCCACACCTACTCCAACAATTCCAAATTGGGTAATGCTCTCCAGACAAAATGTTTGGCTAAACCTGGTACAATCGTTAAGTACTGACTCCATCTGTCTATCTACTTTAGACCCCTCTCACCCTTTTAAGATCTGCCTTATAGGGATCCCCTGGACACCAAGAGAATGGGGTGAATTCAAAAATCAATATATCCCCTGGTGTGATGACCACGATCAGTATAGAAATCCATTCTTAGACTGTCTCACAAGACCAGTAAAAACCTCACATGACAGACAGATATTTAGTTATCAGTGGCAGAGACCTGAAGAATTAGAAATCTTGGGAATTATTATGTCCCAACAAATATGTTGCCTTTTCCAAATTAATTAATGTCACTTCTTATGGACCTTATTCCAACTTCAGTTTCTGGCGCAAGGAAGAAGTTACTTACCAGATACATGCTACTCCTGACATGCTACTCCTGATTTGGTTATTTTTCCAAAAGGAGTCTTTTTAATTTGTGGATTTAGAGTCTGGAAAATGATCCCTAGGTTAGCTGTTGGAGGTCCTTACACATTTGGAAAATTAACATTGTACAATCCAGCTGGCTTTATGAAATCTTTACCTGTAAGTCCTCCCAAAAATCGCACTGAAAAAAGCATTAGCTTCCAAGCAGTCTCACCCTTTTCACGTAAGAAGCTCCTTAGAGTGCATAGGCAATTCCAAGGTTTACACCCGTCTCTTAAATTCTATCCACCTCCACCCAAAACACTTTCTCCACCTAAAGCAGCACAGGTCCCTGTGGCTGCAGCACCCCCACCTCCAGCTGAAGAACATCCCTTAGCAAAAATGCAGTTCTTGAGTGAATTCACAGCAGAATGCAATTCCAACATGCACTTTTGGTCCACCACCGTAGACATTCTAGGTGGTACAATGCTCCCAGTAATCGCCACAACACAAACCTTAATGCTCCTTACCAGGATGGGATGTTGGCTAGCTAAAGAAGCTAATGCCACAAGTGCCACCCTTGAAGATCTGTTACAAGACACCAAAAACAATAAGAAAGCCTTGTTA